>CAUYQV010076716.1:0-22263 GCA_963574575.1 Galagoides demidoff
CCTGTGGTCCCAGCTACTTGGGAGGCGGAGGCAGGAGACTCGCTTGAGCCCAGGAGTTGGAGGTTGCTATGAGCTGTGATGCCATGGCACTCTACCCAAGGGGCTAGCTTAAGGCTCCGTCTCAAAAAAAAAAAAAAAAAAGAAAGGGATGTCCAACCATTCTGCTCCTGCACAGCAAGGTCCTCTGACCTGTCTGGAGGCTGGAGTCAAGTGTCTGCTCTCACTGTCTTTTCTGGGTGGAGATGCAGCAAAACCAGATTCCTAGGAAAAACTCGCAGGGCTGACTGCCCTCCTCGGAGTCAGAACAGGGGACCCAACTCACACGCGGGGAAGGGGACAATTCGACTGAGTGAGGAACACATGAAGAGCTGCTTCCATCACAGTCCGAGGACGGTCAATTTCCAGTCACAGGAGCGAAAGGGGACTCCCAGGCCATTAACACACCCACGTTTAGCCCCTTCCGGGGCTGTTCTGACCGCCTGGGCCCAGCGCTGGCACAGCCGTGTCGGCCTCTGCCACCCAGGGGGACACTGATATAGGGCAGGAACTAAAACGGGGAGGGGGGGCACGGGGGAGGAGGAGGAGGGGCAGAAGGGAGATATGGGCACGGTGTGGACACGGGGCGAAGGGGAAGCCGCGAGCGCGGGCTGCAGGGAGGAAGATCACGGGGGCGGAGGGCAGGATAGAGACGGGTACACGGGGAAGGTGGGACCCAAGGGAGAATGGGGCAGGAGGAAGGGGGGTAAACGGGGAAGGGGACACAGAGAAGGGGACACAAGGGAGAGAGGGACTCGGCACAGGGGGGAAGGGGACACCGGGGAGGACGCAGGTTCAGAGGTTCCGTGTGTACCGGGACCTGAATGACACAGCGGCCGTTGGGCCAGCAACTTCTGCTCCTCCCTGGCGACCCCTTCGACACTTCGGAAGCCAGAGACAGGGAGAGAGAAATCGGGGACGGCGGCCACCGCCTGTGGCCCGGGGCGCCTCACCGTCACAACCGTTCGGCATCCAGGACCGCGACCGGAAGTGAACAGCGCACGGGCACGTCCTCTTCCGGCGACCAGGCCGGAGGGGCGGGGCTGCGGAGTCCGCTGCCCAAGGAGGGGGCGCCCAGTGACCTGTGGGCGGGGTTGGGGGAGTCCTCTTCCCACAGGGCCCAGTGACTGGTGATGGGGTAGGGTGACCAGACGTCCCGATTTTGGCGGGACAGTCCCGCTTTTCATCAATTGTCCCGCTTCCCGCAGCGTTTTAAAAAAGTCCCGATTTTTTGAAAGAATGCACGAACGGGCTGGAGAACAAGAAGGGGATATACAGTTTTCTGCTGCCATATGGCTATTTCGCCAGAATATGAGTTTTATATTATTTTTGTTAATTTTATGATGTTAAACTGTAATAAATAATTGCTGAGAAGTGATTATCGAGAACTGCTTATCAAATTTGCCTTGTTGTCAGGCCCTGCCCTGAGCCGTCCCCTGCGCTCTGCCCCCGCTCCGCCCCCGGCCATGTTGTCCCGCCTTACACGTTAAAATCTGGTCACCCTCTGATGGGGGGAGTCCCTGCCCCAGGGCTGGGCCAGCGGTCACACACACCCAGGAACACGTGGGGGAGAGGGAGGCGGAGATGTGGGGCCCCCTGTTGTCCCATAAACTAGTGGAAGCCACAACTGGGGATCAGCTGACAAGGAGCAGTTGGCTGACCCTTAGCTTTATTATTTTAGCTTTACCTTCTAATTTCTGAAAATTAGCAACAAGTTGAGCAAGAAAATAGTGTTAAAAAAGTAAAAATTATGTTTAAAATTATAACCACAAAGATATTTTAGGACAATTACTTCAAAATATAGCAACATTTAATAATATGGAATAGAGCCTTATACTGTCAAATGCCTGGTACTGAATTTGGATGCAGAGATCCTAGAGTTCCTCAACCATGCAGGTTAGAGATAGGCTACTGTATTAAAAGAAATTTAGTTATTTTTCTTTACTACTGAAAAGAAACAAAACATTACAAATCTTTCTCGACTTCTGTTTTTGGTAGACCAAATGACTGAAAAGCCTCCTATGGAACACGTAGTAATGTTGGGTGACTATAGCACAGGGGATTCATAGCCAGCAAGGAAATGATCAGGAGCAAAAGCAGAGGGTCACTGTCTGTCGTGGGGGGCTGGAGGGTCAGGAGGTGTTGGAATTTTACATCCAAGCAAGAGGGAGGACAAAGCTGTCTCTCAGTAGTTGGGGTATACTGAGACTTGTGTACAAGTTCAGATGCTCAAAAGGAGTAAATTTTTAGTGAAAGGGTGGATCAGTGAAACAAGCAAACAACTCTGGAGTGCTGAGGATGTCCAGGTTTGCCCAGCTCTGCCAGAGCCCTGTGGGTGGGAAGGCCGAGAGAATGCACAGCTTAGTTCTGCACTTCACCTTAGTTTAACACTTTCTCCCTTTTTAGCCTTAACAGGAGCAAAGTGTTGAGGGGGGAGCAGGGAGAGTGCTGGAGTATCTGAAATCCTGGCCTTGTTCTGGGAAAATAGGAATCCGGATTAGCTCCAGCTCAGGTTTCATTAATGTGCACATTAAGGATAGCCAGTAAAGAAACAGAAACAGAATGGCGGCTTCCAAAGGAAGAAAGGCAATGCAGGTGAACCTACATAGATGCTCTTGCTGCTTGGAGGAGGATGAAGCAGCACTGGTGAACATGTGCCAGCTCCATGTACATGCGTGGCCCCACACGTCTCAGCAGGAGCCAGACCAGGATGGAAGATTCACGTGATGGAGTGAAAATAAGGAAACTCTGTGGAAATGAGGTCAAAGAGAGGGCACCAGCTCAGGCCAAGGCAGGGGCCACAAGGGTATGAGCAGCAGGGTTAGCCCAGCAGATGGGGGCTGACCGGTTCTTCTCTGGGAGGACATGGGATTCTCAGGGCAGCTACCAGGATATCACTGGGACAGGTTTAGTGACAGTGGCCTGCAGCTTGCTGAGAAGGCAAGGTTGCCATCACCACCACAGGGGCAAATCCAGACTCCCTAAAGCCTAGGAGGGAACTCTGCACAGGCGATGACTCCTGCACCCTTCCCATATGCCCACATGCACTGCACTCCCAGTGTGCTCTGCTCTGCCTTCCTCACCCCTTCCAGGACAAAGCAGGTCTAGGGTGTCCTGAGAGCACCTGAATGGGTGCCCTACTATCCTAGAGAGGGTCTGAAGCAAGGAGGTGGCCAGGTGGCTACCTCATCCTCTAGGAGCTTTCGGTTCTAGAGGGTTTATTTCTTTTTATTACTGCCTTCTATTTAGTGGTGAAGGGCTGTCTTAGGATGCAAATTAAGCAACATGCACTTAAAGGAAATAAAAGTGACTTCATTTAGAAAATCAAGTAGACATTTCCATTTATACCAAACACATGTATATTAGCATGTCATGTATTTTACATACACGTTGCAAATTTCATACAAACCACTATATAAGAAATACATTTGACAGCTCTTTGGAAAGGCACTGAGAAAATGGTAGAAGAACTTATATTTATAGTGCATCCAGTTTGAAAAATGCAATAGGTCAGTGTAGATATTGAAAACTTTTTCTAGTAGAAATTGCAAAAATATAATTTGTTTATCCTCCTGCCTTTCATCTCATTCCCACATTATATTGAATACTTTTTAAGCTATATAGGCAAAAGCTCCATGCAAAAGTAAAACATAAACCTATAATTAGTATTAATAATGACATTTTATAACTGAAAATACCACATTTGCACCTTCTTCATTCCATGATCTTTTCAGGAGGGTCATGGTTATAAAATGACAAACTTGTTGACTCAGGAATTTTTTTTTTTTTTTTTTTTGCGCCACTGAAGACGGGACCTAGGACACAGTGCTGGCCCAGGACACACCACAGCCTCATGGCGAGTCAGCATGCAAAACCTGCAGAGGTGATGCCAGGCACTGAGTTGAGCCTCAACATAGCACTCCTCAGGACTTGGTAGAGCTTCCCAGGGCTCTCCTGTTGGCATGCAGAGGGTCTGGGTACAGTAAGCAAACATGCCAGGATGTCTCTGGATGGTGTCTTCTGAGTCTGGTGTTTTTCCCAGTTACACCCACTGGGTTCAGGACACTTGTGACATGTTACTGCAGACTCGAGCACATGTGCCTCTCTATGCCTGAGACAGGAAGGGCAAGGGCCACTCTAAGGGATGCAGGTGATGCTTCAGCTGAAAGAAGATGCTGGGGAGGAAAGAGGTGGGCACACCCCCAGGAGGGGACTCCAGGAGCCTCACCTGCTGTTGAGAACTTCCTGAAGGATACCGCAGGTCTGAGGAGGACTTTCTGTGATCAGGAGCTGGACACTTGGTTCCAACAGGAAGGAGGAAGAGTCTGAAGTTAGATCCCTTGCCTATTGGACTAAATTCACAAATGCCCAGAGAGCACAGGTATGCTGTGATTGGTGTGAGAAGTGGTAAAGGGGGGACTCTGCACTAGCTTGGGGAAGCGTGGGATACAGATGGCTGGTCCCCATGGGAGCCTCATGCCCACGGGAGGCTGGTACCTACATGGGTGTAGTCTTTGGGAGGCTGGTCCTGCCAGGGGGGTGGTGCCCATGGAGGGCTGGTCCCCATGTGGCTGCTGCTATTATGACTTCAGGCAACACGTAAAGTGGAAGTGGAGGCCTTCAGCAGGTCTCATGCCCATGGCAACACAGCACCAAGATCACCTTTGAAAGGCCCTTTTGATCTCAGCTAGGATGGAACAATCACTGGGTGGACAGGAAGCCACAGATGACCTGGACCATGGGCTCAAGTGGTTGTCCCTTCTCTTCACTTCTGGGAGAAGATCATTAGGCCCTTCCTTGCCCCATGGGAGTGAGTTTTCCTAAGAACATAGCAGTAAGGGGCATGTGCATGGCAGAGTGTGCCTAAGTGTCCAGACATCCTGCCCTGCCAACTGAACCAGAGTTTTGACACAGCAAATGTGCATTTAACAATGCTATCAGCATTAAGCCAGAGGATGAATACTGTCACCCCACAACCACAGGAGAAAGTCCACACTGAAGGCAAAATGTATTAAGTAGTAGAGCATGACTCCCTTGCCCAGTGGGTCCCTGCCACTCCTTAGACTCCCAAACAGAGGTAACTTGGCGGGGGGAAGATGCTGTTGTCCCTAAGGGGGAGGGTCCCCAGCACAGGTGTCCCCGCTGCAGAGGGTCCCAGAGTGCACTGCTGCTGTGGCTTCCTCCTGTGAGGTGGTTATTTCTATACCCTGATATCAGGCCCTGGACTACTTTGTGCTACCAGGTGGGGCCTTTGGCCTGAGCCACACCCTGGAGGAAGCCTGACCTGTATCAGCTTTAAGTTATATCTGGATGGACTGTGGTGACTTTCATTTTCTGATTTATATCTTTGTAATCAAATTTCCTACAATCAGAAAGTATTGCCTTTACGATTTAAAAAAAATATGCTACCTCCCTGCCTTTTTCTTTTTCTAATAATTCTTCTGGGATGAAGATTTGAATCCTCATTTGAATGAACTATAGAGATAGCCAGCAAGTAAGACAGCCTCCACAGACAATTCTACTTCCCACTTCTCTCTTCTGCATTTTGTATTTCTCTATACTTCCAAACTTAGACTACACGAACACTGTGTTACATGACGTGCCAAGAGATAGGTCAGTGGTAGCTGACTTTAGAGGCTACCCAAGGACACCAAAGAGAGTTCCAGAAGGAACAGAATCTTAGCCAAATTCCATTTCAGTGTGGCTGTGAACTCTGTCCTGGTGCTGCAGGACACTTGCCGGATACTGTAGCACAGTGCAGGACCCAGCCAGCCTTGACAGTCTCTCCTGTTGGAGACCTTGGCATCTTCTGCTCAGAAGGTTTCATCCTAAGTTTCTGTGCGCCATCCCTGGGTGCTCCCCACCAAGCTGGGAGCCCAACTGCACTGCACAGGCTGGAGCTGGGGGTGGGTTCTGGAGGGCCAAAATGGGACAGCATCAGACAGTTTTCCTGACTATGGACACGTGGCCAGCGGGCTGGGTGCTCACTGTCTCTTGAGGCCTGGAATCCTGTCCAGACATGCAGGTGCTCCCACTGTTGACCACCTTCTTTTTTTTTTTGAGACAGAGCCTCAAGCTGTCCCCCTGGATAGAGTGCTATGGCATCATAGCTCACAGCAACCTCCAACTCCTGGGCTCAAGCGAGTCTCCTGCCTCCGCCTCCCATGTAGCTGGGACCACAGGCGCCTGCCACAACGCGTGGCTATTTTTTGGTTGCAGCCATCATTGTTATTTGGCAGACCCAGGCTGGATTCGAACCTGCCACCTTAGGTGTATGTGGCTGGCACCTTAGCCACTTGAGCCACAGGCGCCGAGCCGACCACCTTCTTAAAGATTTTGATTCCTCAGAGAGAAATGCTGTCCAGTTTGAATGGACTTAAGACTAGACGGGGCTCAGGACCTGTGGCTAAAGTGCTAGCCACATACACCAGAGCTGGCAGGTTCAAATCCAGCCCAAGCCCATCAAACAACAATGACAACTACAACCAAAAATAGCTGGGCATTGTGGCAGGTGCCTGTAGTCCCAGCTACTTGGGAGGCTGAGGCAAGAGAATCACTTAAGCCCAGGAGTTGGAGGTTGCTGTGAGCTGTGATACCAGACACACTCTCCAGGGCAATAGTTGAGGCTCTGTCTCAAAAAAAAAAAAAAAAGACTAGGCGGCATATAGGAACTTCCACTGTGGTCCATAAAATTCAGAATATACAATTGCATGTGCTGCACACCCAGAGCACAAGACTGTACATGTGCAACCCTGAGAAATTGAGAAATGTTCCTTTTAAAAGGCTCTGATTAGCCTGGTGTGGTGGTACCTGTAGTCCCAGCTACTCTGAATCTGAGGCAGAAGGATCTCTGCAGGAGGCTGCAGTGAGCTATGATCATGCCACTGCCCCCACACCTATGCAACAGAGTGAGAACTTGTCTCATTAAAAAAATAAACAAACAAAAAAAACCCAGACCACAAAGAGTCCCTCAGATGCTCCACCATGGTACAGAGGCACCACAAGGGTGAGGGTGGCTGTGAACGTGTACAGGGGCTGTAGTGCTACTGCAGGAAGCTGCTTTCAGGGGCTCTGGGCAGCACAGGGGGCACCTTTGGAGAACACCCTGGGCACTGCCCCCTGGCTCTGAGTGGCCCACTGGGGCGAGTCTAGTGGCTCACGCTTGACCACAAGGGTGGCCCCAGTAGCTTTGCAGGTACTGCCCCAAGCTGGGATTTGGTGTGCACTTCGGCCCAGTACACTGTGGTGGCAGGGAGGCCCCTGCTGGGGCAAGTCATGCATGTGCTCCAGGCAGGCACAGCATGTGGGGTAGAAAGGGACCAGCTCCCCACTAGCTCCAGCAGGGGTCCGACAGGGGCCCAGGTGTGGTGTATATACCAGGCACCTGGAGTCTGGCTCTGTTTTCAGGTGCATCCTGGTAGGGAAAGTGACCAAGTGACTTTTGGCCACATCACTGGTCCCTAGCCATGCCTGGCTGGGCGTATAGCCATCTGCTGTGTCCTCAGAGTCATTCTCCATCTTGATGGGCGTGTCCAGTGAGAATGCTGGATGGCACAGGCCATCTGGGGTTACCTGTACACTCTGCAGGTGCGCGGCCGCAATAGAGCAGCCCCCCACAGGGAAACACTGGGCTCCGGGCTGAGGGAGCTGCTTCTCCATACTCCCTTGTGGGTAGTGGCGGTTGAAAGGGAGCTCCTGGCCCTCGTGGATGTCTAGCAAGGGTCTGCTCACCCGGCTGGAACAAGTGCTGAGAGGCTGGCTGGGTGGCTGAGGGATGGGCAGACTCCTGAATGTGGCGGTGCCTCCAGCATTGAAAGTGCCCCGAACACTGGGGTAAGACAGGCAGGAGCCATGGGACACGGGGCGCATAGGCAGCAAGTCACTCTTGCTGGCCTGCAGCTTCAGCTCGATACCCTTACCGTGTTTTCCCGCCACCCAGTCCAGGCACCTTGTGGGTCCTGGCAGCTGACAGTGGCTGTAGAGTGTGTGTGTCTCCCTCAGGCCCCTCACTACAGAGGAGCTGCGTGATCTTTCCTGCTCCCCGTCTTCTCTGTTTCTGCAGAGAGATTGTACCCCTTAGACAATGGCAGGAGACAGTGGGTCCCAAATCTTGGGCGGGGTTTCTAAGGGAGAATATCAAATCAGAAGAACACTGGCCCACCGCTATGTGCTGGGTCTCATGCTACCCTGGCTCTCCTTGCCTGCTCAGTGGCCCTGGGAGGCAACTGCCAAGTGCCAGCACCTGGGTATCATGCTCTTTACTCCCCTGGCCCCCCGAGAACAGGGGTGGAGGATCTGTAGGGAGGAGGAAGTAGCACACTGCCTCCTCTACCTGCAGTGAGGTTTCTCTGTGAGGCCTGTGCACAGGCACAGCATCCACACCAGTCACAGTGCTAGTGGAGTGCAAACTATGCCATACCAGTTACTGTTAGGGTTGGTTGGGTGCAAACTGTGCTACACCAGTCACCGCTAATGCTGGTGTGGCACGACAAGTTCTATTGAAATAAAAAGCAGAGGGCCCCATCTCTAGTAGTTCCTGTGACCAGGCTGTGTTGTTGAACAACATAACACCATGCGGCATCAGGACTGTCGTTGGGTATGATGAGGAGGCAGTGAACATAGAGCAGAGGAATATGTGATACTCAGCTAGGGCAGCCAGCAGGGTGGGTGAGGCTCTGACTGAGGCTGTCAGGAGGTGGGGAGTGAGGAGGGTGTGTGGTATGAGGACAGGTGACTCAGGGTTCAGGAGATAGGTAGGGGTGCGTCTAGGATCTTGGCAGCTGGACCAGGGCCCAGAGGTATTCAGGTATTCTCCCTTCCCCCAACAGCTGTTCCCTGGGGTCAGTTCTATGGGATGAGTGGGACTACCCAGCTGGGAAGCTGCTGGGATCTGCTAGGAAGTCTCCACAGAGTTCTGCAGAGTCTGAGGTTTATTTGTTAGGCTTGCTGGAGGGGAAAGCATGGAGGCCATTTTCCATCTGAGCTTTCTTTTCAAAGCCCCCTGTCTTCACCTCACAGTGACCTAGGGAGGGGCTGGGGCAGAGAGGCAGCTGGCACCACTTACCCTCCCGCGCCCCTGGGGTCGAGGATGAGGTTGGGGCCTCCCCCAAGGCACAGGCAGGGGGTCCTGGCAGGAACTTGGGCCCGGCGGCTGGCATCTGTTTGTGCCCTGAACACCAACATGCTGTTTTCTTCGCAGCTCCTTCCTGTTGGGATTAGAGGGGAAGATGAGGGTCGCGATGTTCTGGGCAAGATGTGACTCAGGTTCCTCGGAAGCACAGAGGGGACCCCATGCCAGCCTCTGTCCTGGCAGCATGGACCCACGAGCTCTTCAGTGGGTTTCCATGGAATACACTAGGGCTCCCACAGGGCAAGGACAGCTCTCTGAAGGCCGAAAGCACATTTTACCCATCTGGAAAAGGTGGAATAGAAAATTTTAAAAAGTACCTGTTAAGTAATTGGGTTTTCCATGCAATTCTGATTCACACAGACTCATGGTAGCTTTTACTCTGTGAAAAACAGATAATAGCAAAATAATATGCAGATTAAATATGTGAAATTAATAATGACAGGTAGCACTGTCATGTCTAAGAGGTGAAGACAGAAATGGCAGTTCACATTTACTTTTTTGTAGTTTGTAAAAGTCTTTTCTCAGTTATAGATTTGCTGAAAACACTGAATTAAGTCAGTTCTGAGGCCAATGGGGCTAATAAATTTGCTTCAGAAGGTAAATATTCACATAGTACGACTTTTAGACTTATATTTTTCTCCTAGAAGGCCAGAATAAAATTACAGTTGATTCTTGTGATTTGAGGCACCAGGGAACACTGAACTAGTGAACACTGCTCCTGGAAAGTTGTTTATACCCCTAACCCTAATGTGTACCTTGGTGACTTGTGTGGCACAGCCACAGCAGTGGGCACCAGCACTGGGCTTAAGCTACTCCAGCTGGCTGGGGCCAGAGTCTCCTGGGCAGGGCCTAGCCTCTGTCCTGGGCCCCCTGTAGGAGAGCTGGGCTGGTCATGCACCTGATGTGCCCATGAAAAGAAGCACAGAAGGTCCAATTTGGGGTTTGCAGGTAATGCACAGAAGGAGCTCTGAGAGCTGAGAGGGGCCAGGCCTTGTGCAGGAAGGATGCTTGGGGCTTGCGTCTGTGACTACACCTTTCAGGGTGGTGCAAATTCTAAAAAACCCATGAGTAAGAATTGGTGTTCCTGGCTTGGACTGTTTTCTTCCCCCCTCTGAGTTTTAATAATGCCCTGTATACTCTGGTGTCTACTTTTTGATCTGCAACTCCCAGTTTTCCTTGCCTGAATTCTAGACCTCTCAGATCCTCCAAGTCTGGGCCACTACCACAGGAGAAGTGATCAGTGACTAGGAGTCCCCAGACCTGTGCTCACACACCTGGGAGTGGTTGAGTGGTGAGATCCATACTTCCCTGCATGGGCACCAGGGGGCGGCGGCGTGGCCAGGCTCCAAGCCTGGCCAGGACCTGGGGGATTTTCCCTTTATGGTGCCTTTGGGGCTAGAAAAAAGGCAGGTGAGAGGAAGCTCATTGTGTGCATTTTGGTTATAAAAAATTTAAGCTAACTCTGGGAGGCTGAGGCAGGTGGATCACCTGAGCTTGGGAGTTTAAGACTAGCCTGAGCAAGAGTGAGACTCCATCTCTAAAACAAGTTGGGTGTGTGGAAGGTACCTGTACTCCCAGCTACTCGGGAGGCTGAGGCAGGAGGGTTGCTTGAGCTGGAATTTGAGGTTGCTGTTAGCTATGATGCCATGGCACTCTACCCAGGGCAACAGACTGAGACTGTCTCAAAAAAAAAAAAAAAGAAAATTAAGCCAAAACACTTAAAAACTGAAGAAAATCCTGAGACAGTAAGTGAAGGTAGAAAGTATTTCAGAATGTGTATGGTCAGGAGGTCTTGCCAGTAGCTGGGCCTGCCCCTGCCTGGAGCCTGGGTACACTGTGTGGCTCACTATGTCATTTGGTTTTGCTCCTTTTCCCTTTGGTAGTCTGCTTTTTCCACCCTTGTGTTTTATATTTTTGTCCTTTAAAATAAAAAGGTATATAAGTATAATTTTGAATGGTCCAGAAATCTGCTGTTTGTAGCAAGCTGGCCCCTGTGGGTCCCGGGCACTGCCCAGGCTCCCAGCCTCCTCCACCTCCCTCAGGCCAGGGAGTGACAGTCGCACACCCAGCCAGAAGGGTTATCACGAGAGTAAAAACAGGAACCACCATGGCATGAAAACCAACACACAGAACAAAAACCGTCAAATAACTACTGCTGATAAACTTAGAACTATCTAAACAGTGAGCCATGGGTGCC
Organism: Galagoides demidoff; assembly: GCA_963574575.1. NCBI lineage: Eukaryota > Metazoa > Chordata > Mammalia > Primates > Galagidae > Galagoides > Galagoides demidoff. Next base: position 11,364 of record CAUYQV010076716.1, read on the forward strand.
ACAGATGAACTGAAATGGACTAAAATTCTGCCCACAAAGGAAGAACTGCAGGGCAGGACAGTGGCCCTGAGCTTGCAGACAGAAACCTCTTGGGCATCATCCCTCTGAGCCAGCTCTCGGGTGCCTTGGTCATAGAGGCCAGGAGGGAGGCTGGGGCACTTGGCTGCAGTGCATCTAGAAGCTGGCAGGAGTAGAACCAGGACCCTCCCAGAACATTTGAGACCCAACAAGCAAGGGTGGGGGGGGTGGAGCCTGTGGTGTCCTCACTGCTGTGTGGACAAAGGCCCAGAGGGTGCTGGCCGGACTGCAGATATAAACCACCTTGGAAGGCTGGACTCTGACCAGGTTGACCAGGGCTGAATCAGAGAGGATATAACTCCACCCAATGGGGGTTATGGAATGGAGCAAAACGTACAGGGACAGCACAGACTATGTCTGCAGCACCGGGGCAATGACTTGGGATGGCACCTGAGCGCCATAGCGACAGCCAGGAACTCAGAGTCTCAGCCAGTCTCAATGTTCAGCCTGCAGAGAATCACCCCAGGTGCTGCATGCCAAGGAACATCATCTGGATGGAGCAGTGTCTGGAAGCCACAGTGCTCGGGCAAGGGCACAGAACTGAGCATGACCAGCCAGAGAAACAAGGGCAGAGATTGCAGAGGCAGGACTCAAGCCAACACTAGCCAGAATCTACTAATAAGGTTTGGTCCAAATGTGGCACATTTTGTGTAGACCAAATAGACCCAAACTGGTGACAGGCAGTGTGGCCTGAGCAAAGCATTCCCCAGTTAGCAAGTGGACTGGAACCCCGCTGAGATCACCTCTACCTCCACACTCACTGTCCTGTGAAGCGGGAGACCACTAGTAGACACTCCAGCCAAACAAGAGGACTTTTTCAAGAGTGACCAAGGCTAAAGGGATTGAGACCACAGGCAGAGACGGAGCTCTGTGTTAGTCACTGAGTCCTGGGTGCCATACTGAGGGGCCAAAAGCTCCGGGAAGACAGCCCCTCTGCTGGGCACTCAAACTCAGCCCAGCTGTCCTTGGGTTTGGCATTAGACCAGGAGGCATCAGGTGTAGCAACACACTCAGGGTGCTGAAAGAGGGGCCCTGGGAGAATAGCTGGGAGATTCCTCTGTAGTGCAGACAAAAAGCTAAGCAGGCTCAGAGCCCTACCCTCAACTGATGAGCCTGTCTTGGCCGGGCACCCCCATTTTGTGAGCTGGACTAGGGTTCAGCTCAGAAGTCTCTGTGCCTATGGCTGAGCTGAGCCTCACTGTGGGGACAGTCCCAAGAAACAAAGGTTTGGGCCAGGGACTTGGGGCCTTTAGACAAACTTCCCCATAGTGGGCCCAGGGAGACTACCCATGGGGGCAGGGGACAGATGAAAGTCAGGCCTCATGCAGTCCCTTGCCCCATACTTAGCCCCTGGGCCTCTCTCACAAGGAGTCTTTCCACTTGTTGAGAACAGATCAATGCAAAACAGACTTAACCCCTTCTATGAAACTATAGGCACAAAGCACCTATAAACATAAGACAATGTGTTTCCTACTTCTGATGGTCACACAGGGACCAGGACCTGGCTGGAACGGCAGCTGTGCCCCACCAGGCCATCTGTCCCTGGTGTCTCTTCCAAATAGGATCTACTGCTGAAGACTATGAAGGGAGGGCAGCTGAGAAGTGTGACAGGTCAAGAGACTGTGACTCTGACCCCTGACCCCACATGATGAGAACCCAAGGATGATTCAGGGATGAATGGAGGCAGGCACTGTTTGGTGCTGCAGTGTACATATACGAATTTAAAACTTCTCATAGCTGCTGCCTGCACAGGGCACTCACTCTGAAAACACCAAACTTCCTGTTTTGTCACCTGAAACGTAGAAAGAAGGCACAGAACACGCTGGCATTCAGGCGTGTCTGGCAGAGCTCCGAGCACGAGTCTTACTCACTTTGGGTCCATGGCTTCTGCCCTGTGCTTCGCCCTCAGACACGCACTCTTTATCTTCCTCTCAGCCAATGGGGGGAGGAGAAGTGGCACCACAACACAGAACAGTGAGAGTCGGGGGGGCAGAGCAGTTCCTGATGGTGCCTTCTTCTTCTGTCCAAACAGGAACTTCAGCTTCCCCTGGAACTGCATGGTCTGCAAGTAAAGACAGAGGGCAGGCAGGTCACAGAGTGCACAGGTGATGTGGCCAAGGATGCAGATCCCCAGTGTCTGAAGGCGGCTCATAGCCACAAGGATACAGTGTGGAGAAGTCACTCCAGAAACAGGAGCCAACCATAGGCAGTGAGGATGTGGCTGTGAGCCTGCCCCTCAGACAGGCGGGTGAGTCCCTGAGTACCCCCAGGGCCTACAGGATGGCACATGGGTTTCTCTGGTGGCCTCATAAGAGGCTTTGACAAATGCGTACTCAAGTGTGCATGCATGTGCATGCCAACCTACATAGGCGGGCATGGTTGTGCACCGGTGTGGCCGGTCACCAACCTGAGGCCAAGCCAATATCCAGCCCCTCGGAGGAATTTTCAAGAGGACATTCTCTGAGGATTATTTCACTTCCTAATTATCATTCCTTCATTCATAATGATAAAACTTAGGGACAACTTTATTTTATCTAGAATGTGTACAGTGACTTAAAGCCAGCAAGAAACTTAGGAGTTTGTGATAAAAGAAAATGAAAGCTCCCTCTGTAAAACAAAGGCTGATGTGTAATTAAGTCAGTCCCCAGTGTCATAGGATATGCAGCCCTGTCCTTTCTCCTTCCACAGATCCCTCTACCTGTCCTCTCATCTCCCATCCTCTGTCTGTCCATCTGGCCATTTGTTCCTCTCCTTTCCCCCAGCCTTTCATCTGTCCCTCCGTCCCTCGATCTGCCCATTGCAGCCTTGCCGGCACCTATAGTGCTCCCCACATACTTGGTGGAGGAGTCAAGGTAGTGGTGTGCTGGGAAAGCTGAACATCCAGCTCTCCAGGGGGAAAAAAATCCCTGATTTATAGTTTTCCCCAATTTCTTTTGTGTAAGTATTCCCATCATGTCTGATTTCAATCAACCAAATTTCAAAATTCCTAAAATGTTAATAATCAGCTCTGTGGACAGCATGAGACAGCACCCTGTCATGCTGCCATGTCTAATGGTGGCGTGGTGGCTGCCGCACACTGTCACAGCTAGAGTGGGACTGAGCTGGCAGATCGCATGGGGTCACTGTGTGTTCAGATTGCCCATCCCCAGCGTGTTCTTCGTGAAAGCCTGAGCTCGACACAGGCTATGCGATGAGGGATTTCACATCGAGATATGATAGACCCTTATTTTGGAGGCCTTGTTGCAATGCATTAGCTTCAGACTAATCTCTCTGACTTACTGCCTCCATTCAGTTCTTTGTTTAAGAGTTTCATCTTAAATTATATTTAGTCTCTACACAGTGAAGTCCTTCCCATTTTGTGTCATCTAGAAATACAAGTTTCTAATTAACCAGGAATTGGTTACATAATTTTTTAAATGAACATTTCTTACCAACCAGTGAGTAGCATCTTAATGTCCACAATATTTAAAACAAAATAACATCAAAATAAAAGATTTCATTGTTGACTACTATCCAAGTCAGAAGGGCAAGGTAAGGGGCAGCAGGGCTGGTGCTGAGGTGGAGGCTGGTCCTCTTGTGAGGAGCCCTGAGGAGTGGAGGCCCAGACACACACAGACACCCCACACACATGCAGACCCACCGGTGCTCCCCCAGACATATGCAGACTCACAGGTGCTCCCCAAGATACATGCAGATGCACTGATGCTCCCCCAGACATATGCAGACACACAGGTCCTCCCACAGACCCATGGCTGCTTCCCCCCACGCAGACCCACGGGTATTCTCACACACACTCAGACCCATGGGTACTCCCCCCAACACACACAGACCCAGGGGTGCTCCCCCTCATGCAGACCCATGGATGCTCCCTCAGATACATGCAGACCCATGGGTGCTCCCACACACACAGACACACTGGTGCTCCCCCAGACACACAGATGCACTGATGCTCTCCCAGATACATGCAGATGCATTGGTGTTCCCCGAGACACACACAGAAGCACTGATGTTCTCCCAGACACAAGCAGACTCACAAGTGCTCCCCAAGACACATGCAGACACACTGGTGCTCCCCCAGACATATGCAGATGCACAGGTGCGTGCCCAGACACACACAGATTCATGGATGCTCTCCAGACACATGCAGACTCATAGCTGCTCCCCAAGACACATGCAGACATGCTGATGCTCCCCCAGACATATGTAGATTCACGGGTGCTCTCCAGACACACGCAGACTCATGGGGGCTCCCCAGACACACACAAACTCACAGGGGCTTCCCAGACACACATGCAAACTCACAGATGCTCCCCTAGACACACGCAGATGCACACGTGCTCCCCAGACACACGCAGATGCACACGTGCTCCCCAGACACATGCAGATGCACATGTGCTCCCCAGACACATGCAGATGCACACGTGCTCCTCCACATGCAGACGCACATGTGCTCCCCAGACACATGCAGATGCACACGTGCTCCCCAGACACACGCAGACGCACATGTGCTCCCCCACATGCAGACGCACATGTGCTCCCCAGACACACGCAGATGCACACGTGCTCCCCAGACACACGCAGATGCACACGTGCTCCCCAGACACATGCAGATGCACACGTGCTCCCCCACATGTAGACGCACATGTGCTCCCCAGACACACGCAGGTGCACATGTGCTCCCCCACATGCAGACGTACACATGCTCCACAGACACATGCAGATGCACATGTGCTCTCCAGACACACGCAAATGCACATGTGTTCTCCAGATACAAGCAGATGTACACGTGCTCCCCAGACACACGCAGACGCACACATGGTCCCCAGATACATGCAGATGCACATGTGCTCCCCAGACACATGTGGATGCAAACGTGCTCCCTCTGTGGGATGTCTGGGCCTGAGGTCCTGCAAGATGCCCCCCCAGGGATCCCCTCACCAGCAATGTGGGCCTCATGACCCAAAAGAATTATTTCAACCAAGCTACATTTATAAAGAATCCATGTCCCTGCGTTTAGTCAGAGAAAGAGGTGAAATATTATGTATCAGTGAGGGAAATGACAACAAGGACAGAATCCAGGGGCATAAAGTTCCCACTCACTGCTAGGTGGCTGAAGCCAAAATGCAGCTGTCAGATCCATGTGATAATTACCTAGAAGCAGCCAAGTCTCCCAAGCTACCTTCATTCTGGGCAAACAGAGAGGAACCTGCAGCCTGGTGGCCCAGGATGGCAGCCAGGGCTCTGGACATGGGCACTGTCAGTAGGACTCCAACCCTAAGAGGGACTGTGGGGAGGCCTGGGTGGGGAGGTGCGGGATGGCATGGTGGGTTAGGAGAGACAGCCAGGTGGAGACATGGGGTGGCATGGAGGGTTGAATGGGGACAGTCGGGTGGGGATGTCGGGGGTGGCATTGAGGGCTACAGCCCAGTGGTGTGACCTGGTAAACCATGCCCCACTTCTGACAGGACCTACTGTGGGGCAGGCCCACAAGCTAGGCGGAGCATGCTCAAGGTCCCGAAAACTTCTGCAGGGTGACCTAGCAGAGTACTTGACTGTCTTTCCCTCCCCTCCCAGAGGTGCCAGCCCAGCCATGGGGGACACTCCTAGGCTCTGACTAAGGCCACGCCTCCATTCCCCAGTCTGACAGTCCAGATGGGGCTGGGTGGGTCTGCAGCAGGAGCCTCATGAGTTCAACTGTGGCCAGAATAGTGAAGCCACCTGCCCTCTGGGACTCTCGGAAGCCACAGCCCACAGCAGACTGGAATGAGACCCAGAGTGGAGGCTCTAGAGGGAGATAGGTGCCTCGGGTATGCAACATGTCCCAGGAGGATAACCCTTCCCTCTCAATGAGGGGCTGCAGAAGGCAGCATCCAGATGGAAGAAGTAGAACCCCCAAGCGTCTGCTTGCAAAAGAAGTGTCTAAACCAGATCCCTGGGCCAGGCTCCTCAGCCCTCAGCAGGAATGGGGTGCGTCTAGGACATTCTTGCTGAGCTTGCAATAAAGGTGCAATCATACCTGCATGGAAGCCACTTGCCTGCACGGCTGGTCTCATGTGACCTCCTCCAGAGTGAGTGGCAGGTCCAGGTGAGCAGGACACACCCGCCAGGTGTCCTGCCAAGGAAGGCACAGGTGCTCCACATCAGGGAGCCCCAGCCCCATAAGCTGTGTTCACTCACCAGGAAGCCCGAGGTGCTGTCCAACAGGCAGCGCACGCGACAGACAAAGCAGCGGGTCAGGAATGCTGCAAACTCTGCAGGCGAGCCTGCGGCTCCCTCCTGGGCCCTGAGCAGCCTGCCCAGGACAGCGTCCTCTCCTGGCCAGATGGAAAAGTCAAACACTGGTCTGGCAGCAGCACAGAGCAGGCCATGCCTGCCTCACCCCCAACCCCTCACCCTGGAGATTCTGCTCCACTGAATTTTGCTTTGTCTCTTGCCTATAAAAACATGTTTTTAGTGCACGTGCACACATGACTGCATTATTCAGTTTTGCTTGTTTTGAGCTCTGTAAAGTGAGAATTGTGGGATTTGCTTTCTGCACTCAACTTTATAAGGTCAATCGTGCTGCTACATGACGTTCTTCAAGGCTTCTGTGGTTGTGTGTGACAGAGCCAGGGAGGAGGCCTCTGCTGGGGTCTGGTTGGATACTGTCTCCCAGGGCCCAGATGCAACTGTGCCATCTCAGAGGGTAACACCAGCTGGGCTGGTCTTACTGGCCAGAATCTGAAGATTTGCTGGGGGTGGGGGTGAACGGTTTGCAGGGGGATCTTGTCCACAAAGGGGCAACTACCTCTCAAAAGCATCCAGGGCTACAAACATCAGGACCCTCCCAAGGAGCTGGGGGCAGACAGTGTAGGGATGTGGGGCAGAGGTCTCTAAGGAAGGTGAGATTCTGCATGGGCCTAACAGGACAGATACATAAAATAAGCAGGTAAGACCACATGGCTTCCTCAAGGGCATTCGTGTGTATGCACTGGCCCACCTGCATCTGACAGCAGGGGCTGGCCACATGAGGCCCGGGGAGGGTCCATGGCCCAGTGGAGCTGCCGGCTGAAGTCTTGACGGTCATCCACATGGATGTAGTCATAGATGTTCTGGTGCATCACATCCGTCTGAAATGTGGAGACAAGGTTATCGGAACCTTACCCTAAATCGATGTGCACACTTTATTCCACTGTTTAATAATGAAAACATGTCCATGTCCATCTGTCAAAAGCAGGTCACATCCATGAAGAAAAAGTCCCACAGAAGGGCAAGAGCTGGGCCCTGAAGTCCAACACACTAGCTCTTGGATGCACCCACATGGGTCTGGGGTATACAGCCTGGTGTACTCCAGAGGCCTCCTCGGTCCCTGCCCACCCACCTGCCCACTGGTGGTACCTGTGTGCAAGCAGAGTAGGAGGCTCAGAGCTGGGTCAGGACAGGGCTGAGACACCCACTTCCCGATATCACCTCATGTCTCAGGGTACACAGACTTCAACCTGTGTCCACGTTCATAGTGTCACCAGGACCCTCCAATTCACAGGCCTCTCTTATGACCACTCTCCTCCTACCTGCTGGACGTAAGCCCTAGCCCTAATGCAGAGGACAACCCTTGCAGCCACTGAGACCACGTCTGACAGACAGGCCAAAACCACAGGCTATAAGGACTGACTTCAAGTGGGACTCAACTGTTGCCCTGTCAGGAAAAATGTCTGACATGTTAGGGACACAGGGGCCGGACCTGTGCTTATTGCCTCTCTGCTTTGTAACCGAAGATGTCACCTCCACCATGAAGCCAGCTGGCAACAGCCTGGATAACTGACCCAGCAGGGACTATGGGATCTCAGTGAGACTTGGCTGTTGCAGGCAGCCGCCTCTTCAGTCCTGTCATTTCTATACTGGCCTACTATAACTGGACGAGTCTTACAAGGAGGAAAAGCTCCTCATTAGTCAAGATCTCACAAGTAGGGTCACCATTTGAGAACATAGCTCAACCAGACTGGGCAAGACCCACCACTTTCTCAAGGAGGCCTCTCTGCTGCCTGTGGCTCATAAGTGAATAATCTAACTTAGACAAGACACAACCTCAGGAAAGCAGGAAAAGATGCAAACAAACTATAGTAGCTGGATTCTAAGCATGTGTACACAGTCTACAGATAACAAGTTCTCATAGCAGAAGAGGCCCCATGGAGTCCAGGGAGGAGTGGAGGGTGGTCATGCGCCAGATGGAGTCCAGGGGTAAAAGAAAGTCCTGTCAGGCTGCCCAGGGTCAGGGGCTCTATAGGTAAAGGTGGGACCCAATGACAGAGATGACTTTCTGGTGGAGACAGAGGTACCAAGCCTTCTCCCAACCCATGTTTGGCAGCTCCCACCTGACCTAAGGCCCCATGAGCACAGGTGAGTCTCTCACAGGGTTGTTTCCCTACACACTTCTGGGGTTAAAGCACAGGATATAGGCTGAAAGTGCCCAAATCATAAACACATCTTAAAGAAGATGCCCCATGTAGCTATCATGCAGACCAGGGCACAGAACATCCATATCGCACACAAGCCCCTTCTGTCTCCAGATCATGGTCAGTGTCACATGCTGTAGGCTGGTTGGGCAGGACACAAATGGGACAAAGTATCTGTTGTCCCTTGCCCAGTGTTACAATTGTGATAGACACCCAAGCTATGCACAAGGCAGCAGCTTTCCACTCACATTGCTCACTGTACCCACTGTATGAATACACCACAGCTGCTCAGTCCAGCCTAGTGCCAATGGGCGTGGGTTTCTCCCCATTTGGGCCCATTGCAAAGGTTGGTGATATGTCTGGGAGGGCTGTGCTGCTGGGCACACATGGGAGGGGATTCTGGCAGCACAGGGTAGGCAGATATTCAGCTTCACCTCAGCAAGTGACTCAAGCAGTGACAGCAAAAGCACACTTGTGCTAAGGTGGCACACACTGGCCTTGGCATGCCCCCAGCATGCTCCAGCACCTGGCATAGCCTGTACTGCGTGGGCCACTGTGGTGGACACCCAGTGGTTTCTTATTCTTTTTTTTTTTTTGAGACAGAGCCTCAAGCTAACCCCCTAGGTAAAGTGCCATGGCATCACAGCTCACAGCAACCTCCAACTCCGGGGCTCAAGCGAGTCTCCTGCCTCTGCCTCCCAAGTAGCTGGGACCACAGGTGCCTGCCACAACGCTCGGCCATTTTTTGGTTGCAGCCGTCATTGTTGTTTGGCGGGCCCGGGCTGGGGATTCAAACCCGCCACCTTAGGTGTACGTGGCTGGCGCCCTAGCCGATTGAGCCACAGGCGCCGAGCCAGTTTCTTATTCTTATTGTGATTTTAGTTTGTTCATCATGAAGACCAATAAGAATGAACATCTCAGATATTTATTGGTATTAGATACGTTTGTGAATGTAAACATGAGTGTATGCATAACTGTGTGTGTATTTGTGTGCACATATGCTGCCTGTGTGGTGTTTACAAATTTTCATGACTGGTCAGCACTTTCAGTCTATCTGGACATGGGTCCTTTGCTGGACGTGTCCTGCACCTGCCCTCTCAACAAACACAACCATAGTCCAACTCATCAGTCTTTTCTGCATGGGTGGAGCTGTCTGTCCTGCTTCAGAAATTTCTCCTCACAGATCTCCCACCTCTGTCCTTATAGCATCTGGAGACATCTACTGTCCACCTTACAGTCACTCTGCATATAGGGCAAAGGAGCTGTCATATTCATCTTCCCCGGATGGATGTGGTTCATCCAGCAACATTTATTGGGAAGACCACCCCCTCCCCACACACACACACAGAGTGCTGGGAGGTGCATCTGTGTCTGAACCCTGCTTCTGCATGCAGGTCTGTCTTCCCTGCATGGACCCCACACTGTCTGAGTTGCTGATTTAACAGGAGGTCTTGCTTCTGGAATAACAAGTCTCCTGGAAACCACCATCTCTTGCTATCTTTTCTCTTTCTCTAGATGGTCTTCACAGTCCTCTGCCTCTGTGTAAATTTTAGAATTGACTAGTCAATGTCTACCAAATAGTTGCTCAGTTTTTATTGTAATTTCATTAACTCTATAACTTGATTTAAAGAAAACTAAATGACTACATCGTTATGAGCCCTCAATCCATGAATATGGCATATCACTCAATTAAATTCTTACATTTTCTCTGTGGAGATACTACATATCATATGGTAGACTCATTCCTGACATTTTGATGTTTTTAACCCTCCTATAGTCAGCATTTTTCCCTCCATGATTCTGAGTAAAGGACAAGACTGTGTCAACCTCCTAGTGTTACTGAGTCTTAATTCTCACAGCAAATTAATAAACGGGCACTGTGACTCACACACACTTTCTTGGGAGCTTTTTGGGTGGCTCCCCAAAGGTGGTGACTCCACAGGGCCCCCTCTGTAGCCAGCAGCTCCCAAGAATGCCTGTAATCATCCTGGCACCTCTGCTGGTGAAGGAAAGAGAATGACACTCAAGAGGGGTCTGCAGCTGAGGTGAAATGGGAGACAAGTCTACTTGGAGGAATCCAAAATAAAACTGGAAAAGGTATTCTGAATGTGACAAATTTGAGGACAGGATGAAATGTAAATACTTTTAGGCTGAGGAAGCAAAGTTCTGTATTTTAATAATTTGTGTGGGCTTGGCGCCTGTGGCTCAATGGGCTAAGGCGCCAGCCACGTACACCTAAGGTGGCGGGTTCGAATCCCCAGCCCGGGCACGCCAAGCAACAATGATGGCTACAACCAAAAAATGGCCGGGCGTTGTGGCGGGCACCTGTGGTCCCAGCTACTTGGGAGGCTGAGGCAGGAGACTCACTTGAGCTCAGGAGTTGGAGGTTG
>CAUYQV010076717.1:0-14827 GCA_963574575.1 Galagoides demidoff
GCAGTAGATGAGCTAATACAAGGTGGGGGATAGAAGGATGAGGGATCAGGGAGGTAGGAGGGGGTGGAGGGCCATGGCATATGGCACACCTCTTGGGGGTAGGACACAATTACAAGAGGGACTTTACCTAACAACCCCAATCAGTGTAACCTAATTCTTTGCACCCTCAATGAATCCCAAACAATAATTTTTCAAAAGTTACCGTTATTTTGGCATCAGGTGCCCAGACCAGGAAAGATGGGACAGAGTAGGGTCACTTTATAATGGAAAAGGAGCATTAATTGAGAGAGTAAGCAACTCCCATATCCCACACTTATCCACTTGTTCGAGACCAGAATTGACCAGGGGGTCAGAACTCCACCAGATTTTAGGTGCTAAAGAAATTTCTAGTGACGTATGAGTTCCCTCTCAAGTACTATTGAAGTCTATTTCTTTCCAACAGAGTGGAATATGAATTAATGTTTTTAATACTAATGTATCAATGTAAAGACATCTCTATTTTTGCCAAGGACCATATCAGCAATTCTGTCAGACTTTCAGTAAACATTGGTTTGCTGGCACTTCATTTTTATCTTTTCTGCATGTACATTTACCCACCCCCAACGGGGAGAAGAATAAAAAGCTTTTCAGTCTAGTCATTAATGATGTATACACAGTCACTTAAGAGAACTAGAGGAGTCATTCTTCAAGGAAGCAAGGTTTTAGATTTTTGATTTTTTTTGTAAAACAACTCCCTCCAAGTGAGTATGCCTTTTAAAAGGTTTTTCGCATTGGGTTTTCCAATACCCTTCTCAGAGAAATAAGATCTCAGCAGAATATCATATTTTGATTGAACTTAGGGGAATAGGTTTACTTTGGGGAGAGGAAGGAAGGAAGAGCTTCTCAAAAGGACGGATGCTGAACTTTGGAACAAGTACAGAGGTCAGTTGTTCAGAGTCCCTGCTGAAATGGGACTGCCAAGGTTAAAGACCTGCCTAAAGATGGGGACACTGGCACAGATGACCCCAGGAGCTCACTTCCAAGGCTCAAGAATCATGATCCTAAATCTTGGTTCTTCTCCTTTGGGTCCTTTAAAAAAGCAAGAAAGCAAATCATCTTGTCCATCTTGTCCTTATTACGTGCTCAGAAATCTGATGAGATAAAAGCCCAGTTTGCATAAGAAGTAAATCAGAAGAGTCCGGCTCCACAAATTCTGAACAGAGCCCGTCTCGATAAATAAAGTGTGACATTCATAACAAACAAACCAAAAAGCAGATAAAGGATGAGAGCCCTCAGCATTAATGCTGGAAAACCTTTAGCGATAAATAAGTAATATTATAATAAAAGATATTATAATGCGTTGTCATTGGCAGGGAGAAATGTAATATAGTCTGAGGAGGAAGATAGATGGCTCAAGTTGTTTCTCTGACAGTGGAAGTAATAGCTATTGAATGTTATGTTTAGCATATCATAAAATCAGTGTTAGCAGGCAAGACAGCCCTCAAGCCGTCCTAAGTCCACATTCAGCCTTTTGACATCAGCATGAAAAAAGCCTGAAATGCAGCTCACTCGGGATGGATGCCCTCGATTCAAACCAAATTGGAAGAGACAGAGCTTCCCTTCGGCGGCCAGGCCCTCAGCCTGAAGTGGAAATGAACTTGGGGGTGACTGGAATATGTCTTTCTTCAGCCCCCTCTGTACTTGCTAGCCCCAAGAGGCTCCTGCCAGTTGCAGCAGACAACTTGCAAAGCTCGAATTCTTGGAGCCTCTGAAACTTTTCTGAGGACGACGAGGTCAGTCCTCAGGTTTCCTTCAGAGGTGCTGAAAATCCTCCTTCTTCTAAACATGGCTTCATCACATTGCCTAGAACGCCCCCATTATTTATTCTATAAGTTAGAGCTCATCCACCTGAGGGATAAAAGACCGCCCTGCGCTTCTCTACAAGATGATAGAGCCTGACCTCCCCACAGTCACTGAGCTGTGCGGCCATGCTCAAGGCAGGGACAGCAAGGACCGTAGGCAGAAAAAGTTCAGCCAAGCACTCACACGGGAGGGCTTCTTCACTGTGACATGTGTGCTAAAAGAACATTATTTATTGTTTTTAGTGGGTTATTTGCCAGAGAATGCCACTGACAACATAACCTGAGCAAAATTGAAATGATGAACTAAGGGAAATTTACACGCATTCAAATGAATTTTTATGTTCATTGCAGAGCAACCCTTGAGACAAATCTGAGAAACAATTGGAAGGACAGGCCTCAGCCTCTGCTTCTCTGGGACTGGAACAGCAGAATTGGGATCTGAGCACTGTTATTTACAGGCACCACTTCCTGGAAGAAGAGGGACCCAGCACATTGGGGTGCAACTGGGCTCAGGAGAATGGAAGAGATGGACTGAGGGAGATACTTCCGTCTTATTTCCTGACAGGACTGGAATCACCCGGAATTGCTCTCTCTTTCTATCTTGCTCTCAAGATGAAAATTCCATCAGAAACCTCTAGTTCTCTCCCTCGCGGTCACCAGTAATATAAGAAAGGGAAACAGATGTCCTTAACCCACAGTGGATGCTAGGACCCACCAAGAACAGCTCTGCACAGAGTGGCTGGGCAGGGGTTGAAGACAGTAATGTGGGTGGGTGCTTGGGGAATGCTGCTCTGACCAGTAGAGGCAGGTGGACCATTCCTTTCCTTCCTCAGGTCCTGGTCCATTAACTTGCAGAGAATAGAGACATATCTACTGAAGATCTAACAGGCTCTGTACTAAGGGCTCTCTGGGGTGCAAAGGTGACTCATCCCCGCCCTCAAGGAAATGAGAGCATTACACTCTCACAGTCAAGAATAGGACCAGTTAGTTCAGCCTGGGCTACCTCACAAAAGCAGCCAACTTAGCTCTGATGCCCACAGCTAATTTCAATTTGACTTTAAGAGCCTGCACAAGAAAGGCAGCTGGAATAGTGGGTAAGCATGGGCTTTGGAATCCTAGTTGACTTTCATCCTACTTTGACTCCTTAGTATTTCTGTTACCCTTGGAAAGTTAGCTCAAGCTCTCTGAAAACTGGACTGCAATTTATAAAACCAAACAATTACTGTTGCTTCTTCATTGAAATTTAAAGAGTTCATGGTTATGAAACACTTACCACAACATATAGAAAATGCTCAATAAGGCTGAATGGAAGTTACAGATGCACCAGGCACTGGATTTGAAGCTGGGATACCCATATGGTTAATGCATGCATTGCTTTCCAGATACTTAGAGTCTAATAGGGACAAGTAACTATAGCAAGATGGCAAAACCACACACTGAGCTGCCTATTTTTGTTCAGATGTTATAAATGAAGTAAATTCCTTGGTTGGGATTGTTTCTTGGGAGGAGATTTTTAAGACTGGGAGATTTTAGCCTCCAAGCGTGCACAAATGAGACAACATTGTTTAAGGAAAGGCTCCTGGATAGGCTTGTAAGAACTACTTCTAAGACAGCCCAGTTCTACCTAAGGCTAAGTATATGACCTGTGAAAATGAATGAGTTGATTTATTAAGCACTTATTAAGAGTCAAGCACTATGATCAGTGCTAGAGATATACATCATAGTTGTACTGTAAATTGGTAGTGTTCTCCAAAATCCTTGTTCTCCTTTGCTCTCTGGGCACATGACTAGACTATATTTGCCAGCTTCCCTTGCAGTTAGGTGAGATTACATGGCTTGGGTTTGGGCCAATGGAATGTGGCCAGAAGGGGAAGCCCTTCACTCTCAGGTCTGGCTCATAGAAACTTGCACCAACGATCACTTTCTAATTCCACATCCACCAGCTACACTGAGGGCACTTCAGAGAACCAGAATAAGATGTAGCCACAGATAGAGACTTGAATTCTAGACCCACTTTGGACTGTGAAATGAATGAGACACTTACTCTGCTAAGTCAGTGAGGTTTGTAGGCTTATCTGTTACAATAATTAGCATTATTTTCCATAGTCAATAAAGCTGTGAACAAAACAGACATCCCTTGCTTTGAGAAGCTAACAAACTCTTTAAAATGATCAATAAGGCTCAGTGCCCATAGCTCAGCAGATAGGCTGCCAGCCACATACACCAGAGATGGTGGGTTCAAACCCAGCCTGGGCCTGCCAAACATCATGACAACTACAACCAAAAAATAGCGTGGCGTTGTGGCAGGTGCCAGTAGTTCCATCTACTTGGGAGGCTGAGGCAAGACAATCGCTTAAGCCCAAGAGTTTTAGTTTGCTGTGAGCTCAAAAAAGGGAGGGGCCTTTCTGTTCTCCCAAGTGATTAGACCTACTGTAATACTGTGATGCCACGGCACTCTACTAAGGGCAACAGTGTAAGTAAGACTCTGTCTCAAAAAATAAATAAATAAAATAAAATAAAATAAGCAACTAAATAAGTAATCATAATGTAACACAATCAATGTTAAGGCAGTACAAAGACAGAAAAGAAACTGGGAGCAGATAGCAGCATGATGCAAGCCAGTGGTTCTCAACCTGTGGGTCACGACCCCTTTCGGGGCAGAATGACCCTTTAGGGGTCACCTAAAACCATCACATACACCCCATACAAATACAGGTGTCTGAAAATAATTTTATGGTTGGGGGGTCACCACAACATAAGGAACCATATTAAAGGGTCATAGCATTAGGAAGGTTGAGAACCACTGATCTAAGCTAATCTAAGAGTTAGGGACATCCTCTCAAAAAAGCTGCATTTACATGAGACCTGAAGGACAGTGTATCAGTCAGCTCAGGCTGCTGTAACAAACTATCACAGATTGAGTGGCATAAACACAAGAAACATCCTTTTTCACAGTCCTGGAGAAGTAAAGTTCAAGATCAAGGTATTGATCATGCCTGTAATCCTAGCACTCTGGTAGGTCATGGCAGGAGGATCTCTTGATCTCAAGAGTTTGAGATCAACCAGAGGAAGAGTAAGAACCCACCTATACTAAAAATAGAAAAATTAACCAGGTGTTGTGCTAGGTGCCTGTAGTTCTATCTACTTGGGAGGGTGAGGCAGGAGGATGGCTTAAATCCAGGAGTCTAAGGTTGTTGCAAGCTGTAATAACTCCATGGCACTTTACATGGGCAACAGAGTGAGACTCTATCTCAAAAAAAAAAAAACAAAAAAAAAAAACCTTAAAGTGTTGACAAGGTTTATTTAATCTGAGGCCTCCCTCTCCAGCTTGTAGATGGCCATTTCCCTCCAATATCTTCTCTCTATACACATTTGTGCCCTGATCTCCTTTCCTTGAGAGGACACCTATCATATTGGATTAGGGTCCACCTGTATCACCTCATTTTACCATAAATTACCTCTTTAAAGGGCCCATATCCCAATATAATCACTTCTGAGGCATTGTGGATTCAGGACTTGAACATATGAGTTTTAGGGGGACAAAATTCAGCCCATAACAGAAAAGCCACTTGAAGGGTTAAGGCAACATCAAGTTCTCTTCTTGGCCCAATAATGAGAATTGACACCAAAAGGGCAGGAAAATGAGAAAGAAACTCAAATTTCCTGGGGAAAGGTGCTGAAGCTATTCAAGTAAGAATTTAGATCCCAGCCTGACAGTAGTGCTTTGATTGCAGATTTGGAATGTAAGATATTAAAAATCAAATTGTAGGAGGGTAGGAAACAGCAGCATAACTTGGCTCCCTGCAGATGGAAAGCGATTGATTGCAGCTGTGGTTTGTGGACTTGGAACCTGCATGGGAGCCACTTTGCTTGCTAGGAGATCCCAGGAGGGTCTTTAGAGTAAAGATTAGCCCCAGAAGTCAGATCACAAAAACAGTAGCTACCTAGCCACGTGCAGGCATTGAAGATCAATGAGTGAAAGATCAATCTGAATAAATGAGCTATTAATATATACAACAGGTTTCCAGCAATTAATCTCTAGGAAGACGACAGCTGCCAGTTACGGTGAACTGTTGATGGTGATTGACATAATGGGATCGTCTGCAGCTGCCAAGCTGCTGAGTTAGTAATATTCACGTTTATTTTCCTGCTTGGATTGAATGGTTTCTGGGGCAGCTCTGGAATTTGGGGCTGAAACATACTGTTCAGAAGACCAAAATAGTCTCTGCTCTAAGAGTGGGTATACAGAAGCAGATTTGGGGCCAATGTCTATCTACTGGAAAAAAAGGGTGGGTAGGGGCCTTTCTACTCTTCTGAGTGATTAGACCTCTGTAATTCTGAGCTTGCTAGGACAATTTGGAGAGTCTTTCTCAGAAATCAGGAAAGTCACCACACATTGGAGGGCTTCCGTTGAGAGTGGGAGCAACCACATTTCTATGAGAGATAGGCACTTTATGCTATTCTTTCTTTCTTTTTTTTTGGCTTGACTCTTTTGGTCTTGTAAAACTAGGATTTCAAATATCTACCTAATGAATTACTGCTTCTTCTTCAAAGCCCATCTTATCACCTTGTCTCCTCCTCTGAAGACCTTCCACAGGTGCTTTGAGCCCCACCCGACACTGTACACCCTCAATGCATCCACCTCTGTCCATGTCATGCCTGCCTTTTCCACCCAAGTCACCATTACTATTCACTTTCACGAGTGCAAGGACCCCTGCCTGGCCTCCCTCTTACATCCTTCCTGTCTACAGTCTGGTTTCCACCCCAAAACCAGTGTTAATTATATTCAGCATATGTCAGTACATATCACTACAATTGTGCTCTGAGCAAAATTCAGTCTGACGCTTCTCATGGCCTGCATGGCCTCACATAAGCCAGCTCCTGCTGCCTGCTATACTTTCATCTCTTATCCAATGCACCTGAGCTCCTGCTACACCAAGAAGAGGTTAAACTTACTCATTCCACAGACCCTTACGCAGTAGAACCTCTATAGCTAACCATCTCCCTACATTGACCAGCTCCTTAAGTTGACCTATTTTTCATAGATCAGACATGCACCACATGTATGTATAGTACAGTAGGCCTAGTTCTTGATGTTGACCACCTCCATATGTTGACCAGTTTGTTACAGTCCCTCAAGTGGCCAACTTACAAAGGGTCTACTGGATGTGTTGTCTTCCCTCCCTATAATCCTCTTCTCCCTATCCCCACAAATCTACCCATGTCTAGAATCATTATCTCTAGTGCTCTCCAGTCAAATCCTCCTCATTCTAGCTGCTTCCTGGGATGGAGATTTAGATTTTCAAGGCAACAAAGATGAGCTGCTAAGTGCATGATTATTTCTTCATCTTTTAGGTCTCAGCTCCTCAAAGAGGCCTATCTAGACCAATGTACCAAAAGTACCTCCCACCTCACTTCCCCAGGGACTGTCACATCACCCTATCCATCACCCTTATAATGCTTCACTAGCGGGAATTACGAATTTTCTAAAGTGTTTATGCCATGTCTTTCCTCAGTAGATGATAAGCAGCATAAAAATAAAGACTTTTCTTTTGCCTTTATTTACATTTCCTCGACATACAGGACAGCACCTGGCACATAGCTAATGTTCAAGTTCTCGAATGAATGAATGGCATCATCAGCGATTGACTCATCTAAATCTCCATAGCATCCCGTTTCCATCTCTGTTAAGACATTCAGCATGTGGTAGAGTAGGGATTTGTCAAAATCTCTTTCTCTCGTCCTTGATGATCACCTCCTTAAAGAGATCCTTATGTGTGTCGCGAGACAATGTGTGCTAAAGCAGAAGATACAGTATTACCCACGACGTCAGTACTTCTCAAACTTTAATGAGCACATGAATCACCCGGGGGATCTTGTTAAAATGCAGTTTCCGATGCATGGTTTAGAGTGGGCCCCAAGATTCTGCATTTCCAACAAGCTTTCAAATGATGCCAGTGCCGCTGGTTGTTGGCGTAGTTTCAGCAGAAAGGCATATTTTGAATCGATGTTTTAAAATGTTGTTTCTATTTTTCTTTGTATTTGCTACAGAGTCTGATAAAACACTTCCACGGTGGATGGAAAATATATATTATTAGCATATAGAGGGTGTCCATAAAGTGTGTGCAACTTAAAATTTACAACTATTTAACATTGTGCATGAACTTAATGGACACCCTGGAATACACGAATGCATAAATGAATGAACACATTCCAAATCCTTAAATTTATAGAAAATCTAACTTAGCATATTTAAGTCATTTCCTTACCTAAAGCCTCACAACTAGCCACGTCTACAATCCTTGTCTCTAGGTCTCTAGGGCTCTCTAGTCAAATCATTATTTTACCTGCTTTTGAGGATTGTTTAGACTTTCAGGGCAGCAAGGGCAAGATATTATGTGCAGAGTAGCTCCCACCCTGTAAGTGTCAAAGAAAGTTGGGGAGAGCACCTGCAGGAGAAGGGGCCATGACGTGCTCACTACCCAACTCATTCGTACTCCCACTCTGCCCATCCTGGGGAATGGCATCCAAGAAACCTTTCTGTTTCAGGAAAGCAGAAAGGCATTTCCTCTTTGCAGAATCTGTCTTGTTCATGAGACATATAAGCCAAGTTTTAAGGGAGGCCAGTTAGCATCTGAACTGAGACCTATGAGAGAAGATATCTGGTTTCATCGGGCAAAGAGAAAATTCTCAAGACCTGGGATTTGGGGGTGAGGGGCAGAATGAAAGGGAAAGGGCCCTGCTGCAATCCTCCAAAGATACTTAGAAAGCAGGGACTGCACTGTGGGTTCAACCTCTTCTCCAAACTGGCACGGCATGGTTCCACCGGGCAGATGGGCCCTGAGTTCATAGTTCCATCTAACAGCACTGAAGTGGCTGCACTCTTACCAAGGAAACTGCCTGAGAAGATGTTCTCTGACTAGCAGGCAGCTGAGCACAAAGACTAGCTGAAGACACAGATGTGCACAGTTGTTGATATTTCCCCAACAGCAACACAGGCCTCAGCACTAGAGAGAAAATATGAAATACTCAGATGAACATACGTCGTCAAAAACCTGACCCAACTTGGAGACTTCTACTAGACTCTGTCCTTTCAAATTCTCCATGTGGATTCTGGGAAGCAGTGATCATTTCATTGGTCTTTCCAGGCAGTCATTTCTAGACAGGCATCAGGCCAGGCGTAGAGGGGCAGCTCAGGGATCAACCTTTTCTGGCCTGTCAAGAATTGTATTTCCAGGCCAGGTATGGTGGCTCATACCTGTGATCCTAGCACTCTGAGAGGCTGAGGCAGGAGGATCACTTGAGCTCAGGACTTTGAGACCGACTTGAATAAGAGTGAGACCCTGTCTCTAGTAAAAATGAAAAACTAGCTGGGTGTTATGGCAGGAGCCTATAGTTCTAGCCACTGAGGAGGCTGAGATAGGAGGATCTCTTAAACCCAGGAGTTTGATGCTTCTGTGAGCTTGGCTGATGCCATGACACTCTAGCCTGGGTAGCAGAGTGAGACTCTGTCTCAGATCAAATAAAAAAAAAAAAAAGAAAAGAATTGTATTTCCCTGCTTTCCATATGACTCTGTGAGTGCTTAGCAAATTTGAAAGATTCAAAGGTTCTCTAGCTATTTAGCACATTTTCTGTAAGCAGAATGAAAAGAGAAAATTGTCCTGGATGTGTGATGGTCAGACAGACAAAATTCCTCACTGTGAAAACAGTGAGACCCTGGAAGGCAGGCTCCTCTTCTGCAGAACTGGCTGGCACCTCATTACTCAAACTGTGGTCAAGAACCAGCAGCAGCTGCATGACCTTGGAAAGGGTAGAAAATGCAGGATTGCAGGCCCCTCCCCAAGCCTCCCACCTCAGAATGTGCAAGATCCCCCGCAGTTCAAACCCTAACTGAAGCCTGGGACACTAGACGCTCCTCTGATTGGGAAATACCGACAATCCTCACCAGTGACAAGGAGACGGACTAATGTGAATCCAACTTCCCTGGGATTTTCTCACCGAGACTCTTTTTCTTTCTGCTCTGAATATGGGTCCCAGGCTGCACAGGAGCAGAACCTGGATTTCTACTTTATCTAAAGGATGCAACATATTTAAATCCTTAGGCACAGACAGCAGACAAGTAAGACAAACTCCAGTTTCCCCATGCCTCAGAAATATAACCATGAACGACTTCTTTCCTTTGAGCAGCAAGCAGGTCCTTTCTCTGTTCTTTCTCTGGCTCTCTCATAGCATCCCATTCAGCTTCCCCATACTTTCCCTCTCCCTTTGGCTCCCCCCGTCCTGGACTCAGAAAACTTGCTGGCAAGGAAATGTGGCACGCCAGGGAGAGGGTCTCTGTGCTTCTGACAGTCTGGTTGAGTGGTTTGGAACAAGACGGAGTCCTCCCTGTGTCCATCTCTCCAGATGGCTTTTAGATATGGGCTCCTCCTTGCCATGTGCTCCCCCCACATTGCCTTTTTCCTGCCCGAGGCCCCTCCAGGGCTCTGAGCTGTCTGTGGGCACACTCTACTGTCACCATGAGTGCTCACCCATCCCAGCACTGCACTGGCTTTAACCCCTCTTTTGCCTGGCTGCACACACCTCCTTCTCTCCTCAGGGAACCAGAAATGGCAGATGGCAGCTTGGGGTTGGAGACATCTTTACAGGTGAGTACATATGGCCCAAATTGAAAAGAATCCCGTCGGCCACCCCTACACGGACTGAAAATATGTCCCTTTAGAGACTTCATGTATACAGTGCAGTAAGAATCTATCACACTGGCTGGAGTTCAGGTCCCAGGGCTGCCATTTAATATTGGTGTGGTTTTGAGCCACAATTTGATGCACTTTTTTCCTTTGGATTCTTCAGCCAAGAATTGGGGATAAGAATAGCCACTTCCTAACTTGATACTGGGCATATAATCTGTAAGTTTTCCTAGGTTTCTCCTCCTGCTTGATCAGGTGCTGGGTACCAGATTCCCTGTCACTGCTTCTGGGTGTGCACGTGTCATGTCTTACCCTTAGCTCGTCTACGTCCAAAGGTGGCCCTTTGTTCCAAAGTCTAATGGTCAGTGCAAGAAGCAGTCTGTCCTTGTCTGTATAAAATCATTCTGGAAATTTTAACCCTTCACTGATAAAAGAAGTCACTCTTGTCATTGTTAGAAGCTTTAGGACAGCAAGGATGCCGAGGAGCCCAGGACACAAAGCCGTCCACCCACGGCCAGCTCATTCACTCAGTGGCTCTGTCTGTGTTCAGGTTTTAGCCACTATTTGATAGCTTCTCCTCCACAAATGAAATCTGAACAGATCAATTGAGATTTAATTAGTGCTTTACAGTTAATCCAAAATAATTATTGTGGTACTTTAATTAGAGATTCATTTCGAAGGAATAAAAGTCATAAGAATAGTTATATAACAGTTTCTTTCCCCAGGGAGACTTTGACTTGATGTTCTCAGGAGATGTGAACCCAACATAACAATTTTATTAGCTCTTATTAAAGCTTTGATACATGTACTTCAAAGGAGTGGCCGTTCTCCTTTTCATTTGAAGTACAGAAATCTTTTCTGGCATCTAGGCTGTCTGGAGGGGCAATTGCTTTCCGTAGGTCTCAGAGCTGAGACCCTGGAACAAACAGAACTTTCTGACAGCCCCAATCCTCCCTGCAGCGGTTTATTTTCCTTTTCTCCATCTGATCCTCCAGAGTTGCAGGAAGCAAGGAAGAAAAAGGTGGCAATGTGAACAGCAGTTACTGTAATCAAGGCCAAGTGCCGTTTAGGGGTCCATAAAGTCAGTCTGGCCGGGGAATGGGACCAGACGCTCAGAGTCCAAAGTGATCACGGTGATCCCCTGGTCTACCCACCCTTCCCAGTAGCATCCTGATTCTCAGGTGATCATTTAATCTCTACTTTTAAACCTACCAGTGATCAGGAACTGGCTCATTCAAACATCACCTTATCCACAGACAGGTACCTCTAACTGTTGGAAAATAAAAACCCTTTTTTACTTGGCTTGGTTTCTGCTTTCCTGTCACACCCTTCATAGGTCCCAGTTCTACCCTCTGGAACACAATAAAATTATCTAATTCATCTTCTCCAAGAGACTCTTTCAAATGTTGAGGACAGTTGTTATTATCTCTCCACATAGTCCCTTGCTCTGGTCATCGCCAGCTTTCTCAACCACTCTTTGGTTGACGAGGTATCCAGAGTGGTCCTCATTCTTCTGTTTGTTAGTATAAAATACAGAACGGATTATAATACAGAATGGATGATAGGAATCTCTCCACTCCTGATCCTACAGAGGAGGACAAACTAGTCTGTAGATAAAACCGTCTTGACTGATAGATGATAGTTGATAGAGAGATATAGCTACAGAGAGAGAGATACAAAGATAGATGAATGGGTATACATACAACAGCTGTCCTGCAAGTATCCAGCAATATATGCCTCTATTTTTCATATCACATGGCTGGGTACTTTCTGGGCAGCCCTTGTAGACATACAGTATGCCTATAGATACAGACATATATATATATGTGTGTATAACCATTTTGGCTACCCTGCTAGCCTGATAGAATGTATGATGAATTAACTCACCCAGATATTTCTTCTATGAACTACACTCCAAATCATTCTTTCTCATCCTCTCTTTATGAAATCAAACTTTCTTTCAAACCTGATACAAAGATTCTACTTTTATCCTTGTTAAATTTATCTTGTTGTTTCAATCCTTAAATTTATCTTGCTAGTTTCAATCCATCTTTCCAGTTATCAAGATCTTTTGGAACTTGTTCATATCCTTTGTCACATTAGCTAACCTCTGCTTTGTGTCATCATAAATTCAATAAGCACATGGCCGATGCTCTGTTCAAAACATTGATGAATACCTGGAATATGGCAGGGACAAGGAGAAAGCCCTTTAAGTTGATATTAGATATCTCCTTCCCCATGGATGTCATTCCAGAGCTCAACTGTCTGACATTGTCTTATGTGCTGCAAATACACATACACAGCCTATATTTTCTAGGCCATTGAGAAACTACCAGGGAAAACTCTATCATAGGTCTTATATATATCACCACTCTCTAGATCTACACTACCCACCCCCCACCACCATGCTCCATCTGCCAGGCTAGGAAAGATGTCACAAAAGAAACTGAGGTTATTTGGAGTGATTGGCTTTTAAGAAATCATGGATGCTTCTAGTGATCACCTCTTTGTTTCTTATGTGTTCACAGACCATCTGCTTAATAATATGCTCTCACATGTTTCCAAAAACAAGCACCAAGATCACTAATCTATACTTTTGATAATTCACATTTCCTACTCTGTGAAACTGAGGACACCATTTGCTCATCAGTCTGATGAATACAGAGGACAATATCAAGACTACCCAATAGTACGTAGCCAAATACTAAATTCAGGACCCAAATAATTGAGGAGTCTGCATTTTTAAAACATATCAAATATTTCTCAACTAGAGAGAGAAGCAGAGCCTAAGCCTCAAAGCATTCTCCTGAACACTGTAAGGATTTACAATTTATCCAGGCCCAAATAGCTGTTGGAAGACTGAGAATACAGGTAGAATTCTGTCTCTATCTCTGACTTGGGTCTGAGTTTCCCCATTTATAAAATGATAGGATCCATTCTAGTTCTAAGTTTTAGTGACATAAGAAGCTAGTTGCTGAGGGTGGCTGATCATACATACTTGATCTGATTCTACCACCCCTTCTTGAGGGTTTACATAGTTGTGAGATTTTCACCCACACAATCAGTACCCATTATCATGAGTTCTCTTTCCACTCTCCATTTGATGAGAATAAAGTCCATTGTTTCAATATTATCTCTATGTTATAATGAATCTGCTCTAGAAGCAGCGTGGTTCAGCATCATCTGTCCAGAATGTATTACTATTGCCTTCTAAAACAGTTTTTTGGAATACGTTACTAGAGAACAGCACTGGGTCTAGATAACATTTATTAAATATTAGAAACATTGTCAAATAACTTCACACAAAGTGAGATTTGAGGGGTTTGTGTGTATATGAACATACGTGTATATTTTTAAGAAGACTAATGAAGCTCAGTGTGAACAGAAATATTTCGTGATATTCTGTGAACTCCAACATACCCCTTTTTTGCTTCCTGACACATCCCAGGGCATTATCTGTTTACCCAGCAAGGACTGCAATGAGAAAAACACAAGGAAGCCAGAAAGACACTTGAGAAAGAAGACAGAGCAGACCTGTCCTCGTTTTCTGGCATAAAAAAAGTGAAAATAAATGTATAGCACCAAAAGTAGAATGTTAAGTTCCTCGTTTTTCAGAATTTTTACTTAAACATAATCCCAGGATCATACTTAATCAACCTGTGGTTGATAGATCCTTTCAGAGTTGATAAGGGATGTTCAGGACTTCCTTCGCCTCATGACTCTGACCTTCTGAAGCATATTTTTGGTGTCCCGGGAGACCGATGATTAGTTTGTTAAGCCTCAGATCTGACCTAGACTGACAAGGTCACTATTCTGATCTTCTGATATTTAGACCTAGTTTCTCCTGACAGGTCCACTGACTTTTTCCTCTATAACTTCAGACATGGCATGGTCAACAAGCTGCTGACTTCTTTGGGTAAAAAAAAAAAAAAAACCACCACACATCTATATTCCTATCTCTCTCACACACACTCCATATACACACTACCAGCATAACCAAAAGGTTATTGCCAAGGAGAATATTAAGAGAGAGCCTATAAAATATGACAATGGAACTTTAATAGGGATTGCATTGAAATTATATATAGCTTTAGGTAGTATAGACATTTTAACAATATTAATTTTTCCCAGCCATGAGCAAGGTATGTTTTTCCAAATGGAGCCCTAGACTATGGGGAAAGGGGAGGGGGGAGGGAAGGATGGGTGAAGAGAATGATATTGTGGGGATCACGCCTATGATTTATCCTATTAGGGTACATGTGAATTTGTCTAAAGGTTGAATATGAATGTCTTTTTTTTTT
>CAUYQV010076719.1:0-21974 GCA_963574575.1 Galagoides demidoff
GTCCCAGCTACTTGGGAGGCGGAGGCAGGAGACTCGCTTGAGCCCAGGAGTTGGAGGTTGCTATGAGCTGTGATGCCATGGCACTCTACCCAGGGGGATAGCTTGAGGCTCCGTCTCAAAAAAAAAAAAAAAAAGAATATAACTTACTAGGCTCGGTGCCTATAACTCAGTGGCTGGGGCGCCAGCCACATACACCAGAGCTGGCGGGTTCGAACCCAGCCTGGGCCTGCCAAACAACAATGGCAACTACAACCAAAAAATAGCCAGGTGTTGTGGTGGGCACCTGTAGTCCCAGCTACTTGGGAGGCTGAGGCAAGAGAATCACTTAAGCCCAAGAGTTTGAGGTTGCTGTGAGCTGTGACGCTACAGCACTCTACCAAGGGCAACATAGTGAGACTGTCTCAAAAAAAAGAATATAACTTGCTTATCATACTGAGAACAATGAGGGTTTCTTATTTTCCCCTGTATCCCCAGAGTTCAATATACTCAATGAATCTTTGTTAAATGAATAAACCAGTAACAACCACTAACTAGTCCCTGATCTGCCTCTTATTGCCTGTTGCTAACTCTGCCTCTTACTACTATTACATAAATCATTGAACCTGAGGAATCTTAGTGCCTTAAACTCTAAAATGGAGACTCTGCACCCTCTCTGCTGGCTTATGAGGATCCCAGGTGATATTCTACTAAAAGTGACTGGGTGCTGTGTAATGGGGCACACAGATGTTAAGTGTCTGTTATCACGCCTATGCCTTCAGCTAAATCACTAACAAAGGTGAAGGACTGTGCTTCCTTGAAATATAATTAGCCTCTCCTTTGCCCTATTATTCTGTTTGGATGTGGTAGCATGGCCGTTAGCCAAAATGGATGTTTTTCTTGTTGTTATAACATTTTATTTAATCTCCACTGGGAAATTATGCTTCTCTAGAGAATAGAATGGTAACCCGAGGAAAGATCTTGCCTGGTGTACCTTAAAGAACATGATGCTGAAGGCAAGTGGCTTGAGGCCTCCTCCATTCTGCCTTTATGAAGAAAGTTACTTGCATCGATTTCTTTATCTACACAATGATGGAGAAGGAGAGGTAGACTAGACATATTTCAGGTCTGTCTCATCCTACAGTTCAATGATGTTCCAGACACCAGATATTCAAACAACCCCAAATAGAGTCAGTTCTATTATTTCATCAGCATGTAATATGTGTGGGTTTAAGGGTGATAAAAATAGTTCCACAGGCTAAGTTATAAGGGCTGGAGAAACAATGCTATAAGAAGGATGTTTGGTAGATACTCTCTAAAAAACACCAGCCACTAGCACTTTCTGCTATACCACTTTAAATAAGCCACTTAATAGCTCTAGGACTCAGTTTTCTGATCTGTAAAAGAGGAACCACACAGGACCACTGGGAGAAAATACCTAATAGAGTAATCATAAAGTATTGCTATTGCTATTTAAAGGTAAATGCTATTTAAATACCCTAATTTCCACAAACAGGCTTGTGGAGTCTAGAACGAGACAATCAATATCTTTAAATAGACTGTTTCCATCACAGTAGAATAACATAATGCATGCAGATATTGTGATAGTTCTAAGAGTTCACATTTTTTCATCCATTCCTGCTCAAGAAATATTATAAAAGTGATCACTAAAAAATAAAATCCCACATTTCAAGATCAGAATCTTTTCTTTTGAAAACCAGATAATTTAAAAAGTTTATCCACCTCTCCCAAAATGTTTTGTTTCGTTGATAATGTTGTTTGGTTGTTTAATTGAAATCAAGCTGTTGGAACTAGTGCTGAAAATACCTACACTAGTAATATTCCCAGCAATTTACTCTATTGGCATCCTATGTATGCTTTCAGAGATGTGTCTCGAAGAAGATAAACTAAGCTAGAAGGTCTCCTGCCTTGTCAGCGCCAGGATTCTTAAGGTTTCCTACAAACCCAGGGAACTTTGTGACCGTAACATGTAAGGGTCACTTCCTGCTCCCTCCACTCAAAAACATACACACTATACATTACATACAGGGTTCCCCCTCTCCTTAAAGGCCACTGCCTCTTCACAAAAAAAAAAAAAAGAAAGAAAGAAAGGAAGAAAGAAAGAAAGAAATTGTCATTGGTATTTATGAGAAAGTTGATGTCACTGACAATAGGATCCCCAAATCTCCAAGATCGTCTTCATACCCCTTAACAGGACAATAATGATGGCACAGTCGCTCTTAAATGATTTTATTTAAAAATCCACAAACACTTCCAGCTTTTTTATGGCAGCAGAGTTCATTGTGGCCATTCACATAGTAATTATCATCCTTTTCCGAGCCCAGGTAATGACTGTGATGTTGCTTTAAAAGCCACCTTAGTTTGAATAAAGAAGACCTTGAAGGGAAAGGTGAAATACTTTTCAATATTCTTATTCTTGAGAGGCACGTGATGAAGAAGTGATTATTTCTAATAAAGTACTTAATACATGATGATTTGCTATGCTAATTGATGTGTTTTATTATAAAATAAACTTAAGTCACACTTTAATTAAAGAGTATTTATTAGTAGTATAAGTCATTTCTGATGCCCTTTCCCAGAATCCCTAACCAAAACCAATGTAAACTCATCGTTTTAAACACATCTCCTTAAGCCTCTGAAACAGTGCTATTTATACAATTAAAACCGTTTCCTGAGTTAACTCTTCTTGTCCTCCTGGTAGAAAAATGTCATCTGTCTCTGGAAGAAAAGGGGTCCAGGAGCCCGCAAAGAGACTTGGCTCTCTTTTGTTGTAGCTCTTTGATCAACTGTTGGGCGCTGCACCATCTAACTACCAGGACTCCTATTTGCTCTGCAAGAGCGTTAGCTGGGGTCTCCCCACCCGAGGGTCCGAAAGGCATCTGAAATTGGTCCTTTGAATCCCTGTTCCTAGGACCCTCGCCTTCCAGTAGCTTCACTCTGCTGTCCATCTTGATGCCACAAAGATACAGATGAATGCTGAGGATCGGTTTATTGGGTAATGAATCTATTTATAGGCTTGATGTGTTTGGGAATTTATAGGTGACCAAGACTAAAGAGTGGCATAAAACACAGCTGTAGGACTGGAAAAGGGGAAATATGACAGGTGACCACTTAGCCTTCTCTGCACCTGTGCCCTCCTGACTTCAGGAAAGCCATCTGCCCCTGACGACATTTAACTACAAAGGGCGTGAGTGGGTGAAGGGGTAGAAGCTACTGCACGTCCCTAAGTCCCAGTCCCCACACCTCAGACTTTCTGGCTACAGGGATGGAAAGTGGACACAGCTGCATCTCATCATTACGAGGAAGCCAGGACCTCGAGTTGCCCCTCTCTCCCGTTAGCTCTCCCTAAGGGGAGGCGGCACGTTGAGGAGTAGCCCGAGAGCCCCCGAGAGCCTCGGCCGGGGGGTGGGCGCACTGCCGCTCCTGCTGCGGCCAGCTTCCATCACTTTTCCCAGTACTTCGCTCAGCGGCTGTCACGCTCTCTTGGAGATGAGACCCAGACGGCGTGAGAAAGGCCCAGAAAGCATCCCCAGGAGAGCTCTGCTCTCGGGATGGGAGTCCGCCAGACCCCGCCCCGCCCTGCCCACCTTTCCCTGCCTCCCGGAGGCAGCCCGGGGCGCCCGCACAGAGACTCCTCAGCACAGCCCGCGGGTTCTGCTGCATCTGCTGGCGCGGGGCGCGGGAGGCGTCTACAATAAAGGCACGGGTTAAAAGCCCGACTACCCGAAATCCGAAGGCACCTCTTACCATTGGACCGCCGGACAATATTCTCCAGAAACGTGTTTTGCGGAGCCACCAGTCCCCTCCTGCCCCCGGCCATGGTCATCCTCCCGGCAGCTCCGGGTCTGGGGGGCGTCCCGGCGCGGCTTCTCACAGCAGCGGAAAGCTGGGCGCGGAGCCCGCACGCGATCCCAGCTCGCAGCGCCCCATGCGCCCCACGGGGACCCGAGCGGCCACGGGCGGCGGCTCCCTCTGGCTGCCACCCTCGCGCCCTCTTCGCGCCTCCCTCCCTGCGGCCCGCCTCGCAGTGCACTCGCACCCGGCTCGGCTCGCTGCAGCCGCCTCCGGGTGGGCGGAGGGAGCAGCCGCGCCTGGGCCGGCGGCGCCCCCTACCGGGCGCGAACCCCCGCGTCGGCCTGCGGGAGACCCAGCTGCGGGCACCCGCGGCAGCCGGGAAGCGACCGGCGGCCGTGAGCCAAGGCTGGGGTGGCAGCGCCACCCTCTGGGAACAGGCGGGAAAAGTGTTCAGGACGCGCCTTGGGCTGGGTGGAGAGAGGGCTTTGTGAGCAGCGTTCTTGCTGGATTCATCCCCAACAAGGTCACCGAGAGTCTTGGGGGAGCATGATGATGTAACTCCCTTCCTTTGCTCTCTTTCAGACTGAGGCCTACGGGACCTGTGAGACTCTGTAAACACCTTCTTGCTTTTCTGTAGGGTTTGTAAGCTGGATCAAAGTTGCCCGACCTTGATTCTGAAGCCAGAGTTTTACCAGTAATTAATGAAGTTGTATTGTAAAAGAGCCGCCTTGCAGAGTAACTGACAGATTTAGCTTCAGAAGAGGTGACTTGGCTTGTTTTTATCACGGGCACATATGCAGGCTCCTGACGTTTGATAAATATCCTGACTGACTGACCTAATTTCCACTTTTATCCGGTGCATATTTTACCCACAGGGTCAAGAAAATATACAGAGGGTGCCAAAAAGTGTATGCACATTTTAAGAAAGGGGAAAACTAGATTAAAATTGTAATACTCAATATATACTGATAACAAAAGAGTATGTTACTGCACTAAGCACCTCTTGTCATTGCAGAAATCCAAAGTGACTTGAGTATTAAAATTTTGGTATAGTTTTATTCCTTTCTTAAAATGTGTATACATTTTTTGCACCCTCTGTACACATATATGCATAACTTTTCTTTAGCTGAAGCACAGACCTCTTATGATCAGTATGTAAGATCTGGAAACAGGAACAGCCTGAAAAATAACAAAACGGTGGGCTTGTCTGTAAGGGCAAATGCTTGGGGTGGGGATAGGGAAACAGCATTAATTAAGGAACTGTAGCCTTGGCTTTGTGGGCAGTGTGCAGTGCAGAAGATAAGGAGCTAGACTTTACGCTTGTCCCTGGTATAAGGAAGAATCATATACGCACAAGAGGATTCCATACTCTGTGCCTGTATATTTACCATATATCACCAATAAATGTGACAGGAGACTAAACCTAAGCCCCACATGAAGGAACAAGCTGATAGTTCACTAGTTAGTTTCAGACTATCAACACAAAAATGTCAGAATAGAAAAACTGCCCCTGGAACTTAGCTGTCTGGGTAATCATCTCAACACATCCTGATGTATTGCAAAGATACCCCGTCTTAGTTGATTAATTTCTTTCTTTTTTTTTTTTTGAGACAGAGCCTCAAGCTATCCCGCTGGGTAGAGTGCTGTGGCATCACAGCTCACAACAACCTCCAACTCCTGGGCTCAAGCGAGTCTCCTGCCTCAGCCTCCCAAGTAGCTGGGACTACAGGCACCCGCCACAACGCCTGGCCATTTTTTGGTTGCAGCCATCATTGTTGTTTGGCAGGCCTGGGCTGGGGATTCGAACCCGCCACCTTAGGTGTATGTGGCTGAGCCTTAGCCGTTTGAGCCACAGGCGCCTAGCCAGTTGATTAATTTCAAAAACAGAAAAACTAATTCTTGACCAGCAATCTCTCAGAGTTTGTGTGAAGATCAAACAAGATTACGTAGAGGACAGCCCTCTCAATCGTAAAGGGCAAGGTCAGACATCATCATTGGAGTGACTAAATAAATCGGGCCATTAAAAATATTACCCTTTTCTTGTCTTGTGCAGATACAAAGTAAACAGATAACTGCTGTTAGCAGAGAGTTAGATAAGGTTGTCACAGGCTTTGAAATGAAAGTAATGATATACTTCTTACTTGAGATGTTATTCTACCCATCGCATCAGTCGCAAGGCTCAGAGTTGGGATTTCTTAAACCCTAGCTCCGTCTAGTGGTTGTTTCTTCTACTACAAATAAGATAACAAATAGTAGTTGAAGAGAACTCTGAAATGTATTTGCTTCTGAGCTGAGTTGGTTTAGTGTCTGCCCACTTCATCAGAATAAGTTCATTTGAATAAAGCTTTTTAGGTCGCATTATCTATTATACAAATCTGCCCAAGGGGAGATTTTTCATGGCAATATTAAAACCCCATCAAGCTAGTGAAATGAATATAAAGAAAAGAACAGGGGAAGAAAAATGGTCATAAAGAGTTGATAAAATTTCTTAGATTTTTAATGAGCTCTTCTGTGGCTTAGATAAGAGAAAACAGATGATATTCATTTGAGATGGGTGATTTTAAAGCCTTAGTAGGCCACCTGATCAGAAAAAGGAATAAGGAGATGTCTTCCATTTTAACCACACTGTTACAGTGGTTCTCAACAATTGTACTATTACTGTGTGTGTGTGCGCTTGAGTATTGTAATTTTTAGTGACACGTTTGACAAATTAAAAGACTAAAACAACACTAAAAAGTCCACATTCTTGGCCAGCACGGTGGCTCATGCCTATAATCCTAGCACTCTGGAAGGTGGGCTGTGGCAGAAGGATGCTTGTGCTTAGGAATTCAACACCAGCCTGAGCAAGAGCAAGACCCCATCTCTACCAAAAATGAAAAACTTAGCTGGACATGGTGGTGCATACTTATAGTCCCAGTTACTCAGGAAGCTGAGGCAGGAGAATCACGTGCACACAAGAGTTTGAGGTTGCTGTGAGCTGTGATATTGCCACTGTACTATAGTCTGGGTGAAAGAGTAAAAAAGTCCTCAATCTTTAATCACAGTATAACAGTGTTTCATGACATCTATGAAAGCACGTCCAGTCATTTCTTCATTCCCTGGGCTGAGCCCAAAACATCTGATAATAGACTAGAATCACACTCTGCTTTGCCCACATTCTCTTTGCTATTTACAGGTAAAGCGTGCCTGTGTTCCAGTAACCACTCCATCATCCTCGGTCCTGGTTTGATAAGCCTCTGTGCTTTTTACCTCTTCCTTGCCACATTCTGTTCCCTACTTGAACATGGAGTTCCAGAACCTGCTCAACTTAAAGTTCTGTCTGAGATCTATGGCTACAGTATAGGAATCTCAGAGTAAACTTTAGTCTTACAAACTTGTCAAAATTTGGTAACAGATTTGTGAAGGAGTCCCAATACATGCTGGTACCTGGGCAAATTAGTTGAAAACCCCCTATTTTTGCAAAACAGATGAAGCCACTTTTCATTTAAAAGGACTACTTTAAATAACTGTGACCAGAGTTCCAACTAGACTATCTATCTCTGTCCTTCCTTGCAGAAAATGAACTACAACTGCCTTAAACTTCAAGAAAGATCCACAGAGTTTGAAATAAAAACTAAACTTTTACTCCCCTGTTTCTGGGCTTCCCCTCCTCAGTGGTTCTCCTCCTGGGCCTCCTTCAGCATTCTGCTTACTCCTCAGTTATAACATGTGCTTATGTCTGTGTCACACAATAGATTGTAAGCTCCTTGAAACAAAGACAAACTTTAGCAATCTTTGTTCTCATAAATGCAATTTAAGCCATGCTGGGATTAGTGAGTTCACAAAAGGAATAGGTAGTACTGGAGGTATAATGCTGCAGAAAGAACATGGAGATGGAGGTCTACAGACTGGCTGGGGAAAGAGTCTGGAAGTTGACAGAAAAATCTCTCCTCCCAATAACAAAAGAAGCCCATCAGATGAAGAGCAACACAGTGCCACACATCAGAGGACAAATGGCATTAAGCAAAGACAGGAATTCCATTTTCTCTTTCATTAGGACCACGAAGTATGGGCTCAGGGCCCACAGCACAGTGGTTACGGTGCCAGACACATACATCAAGGCTGGCTGGTTCAAATCCAGCCCGGGGCCAGCTAAACAACAATGACAAGTGCAACAAAAAATAGCTGGGCATTGTGGTGGGCGTCTGTAGTCCCAGCTACTTGGGAGGCTGAGGCAAGAGAATCACTTAAGCCCAAGAGTTTGAGGTTGCTGTGAGCTGTGATACCACTGCACTCTACCCAGGCGACAGCTTGAGACTCTGTCTCAAAAAAAAAAAAAAAAAAAGACCACGAGGTATGGGTGACAGACTTTAGAAAACCAAGAACCCCTTAGATGTAGGATAGTTTCCTGTGAGACCTAGAAGGCCTGGGACTGGACAGGGCAGGCCAGGGATGCAGCAACAGCAGCAACTGCAGCAGAGGAGAAACTGAACGTAGGGGTGATTTCACTAGGTGGCCACCATGATTGAAATATCCAAAAGTAGGGGATTTTTCAGCATGGATAATTTTAGCTTCTAGAGCCCAATGACTGGCTGACTTATTTTTTTACATATAGTTTTTGCTAACAAACCTCTATTCTAATGGACTTATAGGAAGAGTATTGGGCAGGCTATATCCATTAGAAGACTTATTCTGTAGAGTGTAATGGATGTCTCCCCCAGCTGCTTAAGGAAGGGAAAGAATCAGCCTCAATGGGAACCTAGTCCATAAATCTAATTGACTAGGGGGAAAGAACGCACTAATATAGGTATTACACTCAACTGCGGCTAACCCAATAGACACTTTTAAGTATTTATAGAGTTGAGTTATGTCCTTTTAAGTGCCCAAACCTATTATCCTTGTTTTTCATTTCCTCTTATCAAAAGAGAAAAGAATCTTTTAACACACTGAAAAATAAAAGTTTTTTAAATATATTAACATTTAATAAACATGCTTCTTTTATTATAACAAACATTTGCACAATCTAGCCATACCAGATAAGTTCTAAGGATGATAAAGATGGCCATAATTGGCACCTACCCTCAAGAAATTCAACAAAAATTCCATGAGTGCTTATGTTCTTTGTTATTTCTCTCCATTCAATACTTTCCTCTTTCTCCACTGTACCCTTTAAATCTTGCTTTCTTTGTAAATAAACTATGTTCAACTTGACTCTTCACTAAAGAATTTCCTACCTCCTCTCAATTGAGACCTGGCTATCCCCTAAGGTCTCAGAGTCCTATAGATCTCACTTCTTTGGATGATTCTACCGTAGCCCATATACCTGAAAGACATGGTTGAGGTGAGAATTTGTCAAGTTCCTCATTGATGTATTTAAACCACTATTCTTCTCCATTCATTTAAAATTTCTCCTATGAGGCCAGGTAGCACTCTGGGTAGCTCGAGGTGGGAGGATCCTTTGAGCTCAGGAGTTTGAGACCAACCTGAGCAAGAGTGCAACCCCAGTCTCTACTAAAAATAGAGAAACTAACGAGGCACAGTGGTGCACGCCTGTAGTTCCAGTTACTTGGGAGGCTCAAGCAAGAGAATTGCTCAAGCCTAAGAGTTTGAGGTTGGTGCCACAGCAGTCTACCCAGGGAACAGAATGAGACTCTCAAAATAAAATAAAATTAAAATTAATAAATAAAATTTCTCTTACTTTGAAGTTCATTATCAATAACAGTATCACTCTATTCCCTTAAATTCTTTTTTTTTTTTTTTTTTTTGGGATGGAGCCTCAAGCTGTCCCCCCTGGGTAGAGTGCCATGGCATCACAGCTCATAGCAACCTCCAACTCCTGTGCTCAAGCGAGTCTCCTGTCTCCGCCTCCCAAGTAGCTGGGACCACAGGCGC
The DNA here is from genome assembly GCA_963574575.1 of Galagoides demidoff. Taxonomy (NCBI): domain Eukaryota; kingdom Metazoa; phylum Chordata; class Mammalia; order Primates; family Galagidae; genus Galagoides; species Galagoides demidoff. The sequence goes on from CAUYQV010076719.1 coordinate 9,664, forward strand.
CCGCCACAACGCCCGGCCATTTTTTGGTTGCAGCCATCATTGTTGTTTGGCGGGCCCAGGCCGGAGATTTGAACCCGCCACCTTAGGTGTACGTGGCTGGCACCTTAGCCGATTGAGCCACAGGTGCCGAGCCTATTCCCTTAAATTCTTAAAACAGATTTGGGGAAAAGTATATTCGGTTTCAAAAAGGTTGAGTTGTGTGAGGGACATTACAGAGAATTAACAAGGAGGTAATTGGACAGATGGGTTTAGAGTCCAAGAGAAGTATCTGGGTTCAGTGAGAGATTGAAGTCAGCAGTATATAACTTTCAAAAGAGACTAAGCAGTATTTCAGAAATGCGGAGAACTAAGAGAAATGGTTTTGCAGAAGCCTGGAGAGAGAGAGAGAGAGAATCTTTAAATGAGAACAGTGAAGAACAGCGTTATGTGTCATATATTATACAAATAAACACTGGAAAATTGGCACTGGATCTAACAATTGGTTGGACATTTGAGACCTTAATATAAACATTTTCAATGGAATAATTGGGAGGAAGCCAAATTGCAATGGGTTGAAAGATTACGAAGAAGCATACAATGAAGATGGCAGACTGAGGATGGCGCCTGTGGCTCAGTGGGTAGGGCCCTGGCCCCAGATACTAAGGGTGGCAGGTTCAAACCTGACCCCGGCCAAAATGCAACAAAAAAATAGCCGGGTGCTGTGGCGGGTGCCTGTAGTCCCAGGTACTTGGGAGGCTGAGGCAAAAGAATCACCTAAGCTCAAGCACTAGATGTTGCTGTGAGCTATGAAGCCACGAGGGCAACAAAGTGAGACTCTGTCTCTAGAAAAAAAAAAAGAAAGAAAGAAAAAGATAGCAGACTGAGATAAGGTGCAGTCTGTACTGCCTTCCTACCCCAAATATACTTTTATAGAAATGCCAAGTAAATTACTTTTATTAAATATATTTCAAGGCGCCAGCCATGTACACCTAAGGTGGCGGGTTCAAATCCCTAGCCCGAGCCCGCCAAACAACAATGATGGCTGCAACCAAAAAATGGCCGGGCGTTGGGGCGGGTGCCTGTGGTCCCAGCTACTTGGGAGGCGGAGGCGGGAGACTTGCTTGAGCCCAGGAGTTGGAGGTTGCTATGAGCTGTGATGCCATGGCACTCTGCCCAGGGGGATGGCTTGAGGCTCCGTCTCAAAAAAAAAAAAAAATAAATAAATATATTTCAAATATATCACTATGCTCAAAAAGCAAAAAGGCAAATTTCAGATGTCAAAAATAAGAAGAAATGCATAGCAGTTAGTGGGAGTCAGCTGGGAATCACTTAAGAGAATCACTTAAGCCCAAGAATTTGAGGTTGCTGTGAACTGTGACGCTACGGCACTCTACGGAGGGCAACAAAGTAAGACTCTGTCTCAAAAAAAAAAAAATAATTTGTGTAATCATGGGGGCTGAAGACACAGGGTTACATCAGTAGACAAACTAGAAATGGATCCCTGAGAGAGTCAGGAGCCTGCAAAAACAGGACCATTCAGCCCTGGACAACTAGGTAGACAATGGAGCCATCCCTTCAGAGGGGAGCACAGAAAATGTCAAAGGGCCTTTTAAGGAGGCTGAAAAACAGCAAGAAAATATCTCTGCCCTTAGAAACTAAATTCTGGTTGTGTAAGGCTGGCAAAAATAAGTAAGTTATTTCGTATCTTAGATATTTTCACTTACCTTTCATCATTTCATTTTAGAGAATTTTTTTTTAATTTATAAAGAACAGAAATTTGGCAGAGCACCATGGCTCACACCTGTAATCCCAGCACTCTAGAGGCCTGAGGCAGGTAGATCGCATTAGCTCAGGAATTCCAGTCCAGCCCGAGCAAAAGTGAGACCCGCATCCCTAATAAAAATAGAAAAACTAGGCTGGGTGCAGTGACTCACAATCCTACCACTCTGGGAGGCCGAAGAGGGTGGATTGCTTGAGCTCACAAGTTTGAGACCAGCCTGAGCAAAAGACTCTGTCTCTAGTAAAAATAAAAAAACTGAGGCAAGAGGATAGCTTGAGCCTAAGAGTTAAAGGTTGCTGTGAGCTGTGATTTGCCACAGCATTTTACTGAGGGCAACAGAGAGAGACATCCTCCCCCTCAATAAAAAGAACAGAAATTTATTTCTCCCTGTTCTGAAGACTGGGAAATATAAGATAAGGATAAGGGCGTCTCTGCTTCCAAGATGGTACCTTGACTGCTGTTTCCTTCAGAGGGGAAAGTCACTAGGGCTTCACAGAATAGAGGAGAAAGAACCCATTTTCTCAAGCCCTTTTGAAAGGCCCTAATCCTCTACCCTCATGACTTAATCAGGTCTTAATACTACCACAATAGTTTCAACATATGAATTTGGGGGGACACATAGCAATGGATCTGTAATTAGTGACTCTTTTTCATAACTCTTTTCCCTCCCCTCTCGAACCCCTGAAGGACTCTGAGTACTTAGTCATCATATGGATCTTACATCCTCCTATCAAGAAGTAACTACTATCATAGTATCTTTGTGCCACGAGTAGCTTGATCTTGTTCTATGTAATTGGCTGGCGATTTCAAAAACCATTTTCTCTGCTCACTTGTTTATGCCTATTCTCTTATTTACTATTCAGTAAAAGGCCTTTAACACAGGTTTGATATTCAAACAATAATTAGCAAAAAAGGCATATTGTCAAGGAGGATGTCAGGGAAATGACATCGTCTCCTTCCTCAGTTCAACAATGTTTCTTTTTTTTTTGAGACAGAGCCTCAAGCTGTCCCCCTGGGTAGAGTGCTCTGGCATCACAGCTCACAACAACCTCCAACTCCTGGGCTTAAGTGAGTCTCCTGCCTCAGCCTCCCAAGTAGCTGGGACTACAGGTGCCCGCCACAGCACCCAGCTATTTTTTGGTTGCAGCCGTCTGTTGTTTTGGTGGGCCCAAGCTGGATTCGAACCCTCCAGCTTAGGTGTATGTGGCTGGTGCCTTAGCCACTTGAGCCACAGGTGCTAAGCCTCAATAATGTTTCTAAACCAACAGGGCAAGGGGCTGCAGTTTCTCCAAACTAATAATATTTTCTTTAAAGGAGAATGATTTAGAGCAAGTGTAATCATTATAGAAAATATACACTACCAGAATTATTTTACAACACGGGACCTTGGGGACGGGTACTATTGGGTAAGGTGCCATCTCAGTTGTTTTTCAGCCTTCTCAAAAGATGCTTTGACGTTTTCTTTTCCAGTTAATTTGCTCAGTTCATTCATGGGGGTGGAGCCCATAATATGTTACTGCAATCTATTCTAACTTGACTTCTGTTAAAAAAGACTTTACTTTGTCTTTTAGCAAAATATTAGAGCATCCAATTAGTACTTCGATAACCCCACTACATTAGTTACTTACTGCTGCATAACAAATTACTCTATAATTTATCGGTGCAGAACAACAGGTATTTATGACCGTCTACCTGGGTCAGGCATCCCAGTTCAGGTCAGCCTGGGTGTCTTTGGTGGGAGCCCTCTCACGAGGCTGCCATCAAGCTGCTGGCTGGGTTTGCAGTCTGAGGTGAGGGCTCAACTGGCAGAAGATTGGCTTCTAAGCTCCCTGACATGGTTTTTGACAAGATTTAATTCCTCACAGGCTGTAAGCCAAAAGTCTCCTTCAATTTCTTGCCATGTGGGCCTCTCTGTAGGGTAGCTCAAAAGATGGCATCTGCCTTCCCACAGAACGAGCAAGTGACAAAGCAGAAGAGTGAGTGTCCAAGATGAAAGCCACAGTCTCACAGGCTTTTTGTGAGCCAGTCTCAGAAGTGACACACGATCCCCATCCCTTCTGTTCTATTCTGCTCATCAAAAGTCAAGCAGGCACTCAAGGGGAAGGGAAGACCTGAGGGTGTGCATACCAGGAGGCAGGGATCCCTGCAAACGTTCTTAGAGGCTGCTGACCACATCTACATTTGACCCTAAATATCTATAAACCTTCATCCACCTGCACTTCATTCTCCTGCACTTCTGGGATATTCACATCACTGAAATCCCCCCCCCCATTCATTACTACCACTTACTACATGTACCTCTACCAGGGCCTGTACTTCATAAGCTATTCAGCTTAGATGGCACAGTCTGTCATTTTGAGAACTCCCTCCCCTCTATCTTTTCATAATACCCAATGCTGGATATAGCTCACGATCCGCTCCCTCTGGGCCTGCTGCTGGCAGCTAAGCCATGCTGGAGGAAGTTGAAAAACAGGCCAGGTTGGCATTGACACCCCTCAACAGTTTCCTACCCCACAGGGGCCGTCAGCACTGCCTGGCAGTCGTGCTGCTCTAGATCAGCCTGATTTCTATTCCCTACTGTTTTAAAACTTTTTCCATCCTTCTCATTCTCCCAATTTCAATTTTGTGCCCCACTTCCCAAAAAATTAAAGGCCATGGTGTGAGTTCCCTCGACCTCCTAGCCCAAACGCCTATTTGCATTGTTACTATCCTGACACCCTTTCCACCTTGAGAAACTGTACTGAGCTCTGAATCTTATGCCCCGCTGCCTTCCCGGAAGGTACCACTATACCTTCATTGTCATGTGCCTTCCACATCTCCCCTCTGCTGAATCCCTCATTTACTATTAAACTATAAATTCCCCTGACACCTCTTCCCACTCTGACCACCAGCTGCTGTCCTGTATTTCTCCTCATCTCCACTGTCTTTTTTTTTTTTTAGAGACAGAGTCTTACTCTGTCACCCTGGGTAGAGTGACGTCACAGCTCACAGCAACCTCCAATTTCTGGGCTTAGGCAATTCTCTTGCCTCAGCCTCCCAAGTAGCTGGGACTATAGGTGCCCAGCTATTTTTTTGTTGCAGTTTGGCTGAGGCCGGGTTTGAACCCACCACCTTTGGTATATGGGGCTGGCGCCCTACTCACTGAGCCATTCTTCTCCTCTGTTGATCTTTAAAGAACTGCCTAAACTCACTGTTTCCATTTCTTCACATCCTAGTCGTTCCTCAGTCTAATTCATCCACTTCCCCTCCCTCCACTCTACTGCAGTGGTTCCCACTAGGGTCATTAATGACCTCCGTATGACTAAAGCCAGGGGATACTGTCCAGCCTTCACACTGCCTAACCTCTTGGTGGCATTTATAACACACTTTTCCCCTGGCCTCTGGGATTCCATATCCTCCATTCTTGTCCTACATCTTTGCAGTGGCGTTATTTATATTATGGTTTCCCAGAATCGTTTAAATACATTTCCATATTGTGCTCACTTCCTTCATTACGAGTCCCCTCTGTACCCACTCCCCCGAGCAAAGACCAGGCCCTGCATTACAGGCCACCTTCACATCCAAAGTAAGCACATGACCAAGGTTCTGCCACTCAGTCGTGCCCACATGAGACTTGGACTTAGAAGAAATGTCATGAGGATGGAAGCAGGTCAAACCCATTTTGCTGGCATACGTTATTGTGAGGGTTAAAATTGGCAATACACATACAGTATTTATAACGACGCCTAGAACAATGCAAACATGATCTAAGTATTAGCTGTTGTTATTATTAAAGGAACAGTGATAGTTCTGATAGTCTCTTGAGGTAGCAAGAAACCTCCTTAGTAATCACAAAAAAAAAAATCACAAACACCAGGGTTGAGTTCATTACCCTATTTATTTTATGTGGTGTCAAATAATGCTAAAAGTATTTGAATCCTATTATCATCCTGTATCAGCTGAAGATTTTTTTTTTAGATAGAATCTAACTCTGTCACCCTGGGCAGAGTGCCAGTGGCATCATAGCTCACAGCAACCTCAAACTCTTGGGCTCAAATGATCCCCTTGTCTCAATTTCTGGAATAGTCAGACTACAGGTACCTGCCATAATGCCCAGCTACGTTTTTCTATTTTTTTTAGTAAAGATGAATCTCTCTCTTGCTCAGGCTGGTCTCAAACTCCTGAACTCAGGTGATCCAACTGCCTCCGCATCGCAGAGCACGAGGATTACAGACAGGCGTGAGCCACCTCGCCCAGCATCAACCAAAGACCTTTATCCAATATTAGGCATACCAAACAATCTGAGGACCTGCTACTGTGGTTCTGAACAGAGAAGATCATGGAAGGATTAACAAATTAAGGAAAGAGTCAAGCAAGATATTTAAGATGATCTATAAGAAGTTGGAAGCCTCAATGTGTTTTCAATGATGGTGTCAAATACTAAATCCATAATTCTGGGTGTGGGCAGCTGCAAAAAAGACATAGTGAACCTTCACATATGGAAATTTTTTCTCTCAGAAATTGAAAGAGGGGCTGGGCATGGTGGCTCATGCCTGTAATCCTAGCACTCTGGGAGGCCGAGGCAGGTGCATTGCCTGAGCTCACAGGTTTGAGACCAGCCTGAGCAAGTACAAGACATCATCTCTAAAAAATAGCCAGCTATTCTAGAGGGCGCCTGTAGTCCCAGCTACTCAGGAGGCTGAGGCAGGAGAATTGCTTGAGCCCAAGAGTTTGAGGTTGCTCTGAGCTGTGACACCATAGCACTCTACCCAGGTGGACAAAATGAGACTCTGCTTCAAAAAAAAGGAGGAAAAAGAAATTAAAAGAGGATCAGGAGTTTAAAAAAACAAGCTTTGGATAAAGGGTGGAACTTGATTCAATTAACTAGAAACAGGACTGCCCCCCTCATGGCCTCCCATCAATGTTTGGGTGGGGTTAGGTATAATTGTGAATTGTATAAAACAAGTATCATTTTTTAATGTATCATTGCTTTGCAGGCCAAATAGTAGAATAATATAAGATAATATGTGCAATTTTATATAATCACATCTGTAAAATTGAGATAATACATTATCCACTTTTCTTGATAGTAATAAAGAGTGATTGAATAAATTAATAAATGTAAAGCAGGAAGAGTGATGCCTGGAACATCACTATTTGCTTATTTCTTCATTTTTAGTCATACACTTCATACCATACCATGCCATTCCCTTTTACTGTTCTAAAAATAGTGTATGTGACTAAACTGCCTGCAATTCAGGATGCTTTTTGAGGGGAAAGACATTGCATGAGATGAGAAGAAGCTAAGTAATAAATTTTAAGAGATGAATTCTCCCCTCCACTCTCAATCTTCCTAAGTAAGTTGTAGCAGAAGCCTCCTAAAAGAAGAGGTGAGCAAAGACAGCACGCTTAAGACTGGCCCCACTCGCCCCAGCCTGGCTTTGCACCCACTACAGTGCCTTCTGGTAATGCCTTCCTCCCCTTCCCCAGGCCTGTGAGCTGCAGGTTCATAACCCGAACCGCACAAATGATTGTCCAACTGCACCCAGACAAGCCAGGAAAGCAACATAAGCGAACTGCCCTCTCTGCACCTAACACTGGGCAAGATTCTGAACTGAGAATCCAGCTGAATAACTCCTCTTTGTGCTTCTATAACTTGCTGGGGCATCATGGTGCACCTGCTTGGATAGCTCTGATTTGTTTACACTGTATGTGTTGTTATCACATGATTTTTCTCTTCACCAGTATGGAATCTACTTACCTCTGCTCTTTGTTCTTCAAAAAAAAAAAATTAGTTATTATTGTTTTTAGAAATAAGGTCTCACTGTATCACTTGGGCTGGAGTGCAGTGGCACAACACAGCTCACTGTAAGCCTTCAACTCCTGGGCTCAAGCCATCTTCTCACCTGAGCCTCCCATGTAGTAGGGACTACAGATGCACACCACCACCTCAGGCTCCTCTGCTCTTCAGCTGGATGTCACTTTGTTTACTCACTATGGCCCCATTCTTTTCTGTAAATACTATCCCAGCATTAACGGGGCCCCCTGTGGCTAGCTAGCAAGTCATTTAACAAATTAGCTTTTAGTAATAACTACACAAAAGGAATACTCAGGAGCCTTAATTCAAGTTACCTGCATAAAGAAACTAATGGACTTTATAACACAGTCTGAAAGTACTATTATAAATCACCCAGACAAGAAAGAAAGTGAAGAGGGACATACAGAAACCAGAGCACCAGCTCAGCGCCTGTGGCTCAAGTGGCTAAGGCGCTAGCCACATGCACCTAAGGTGGTAGGTTTGAATCCAGCCCAAGCCTGTCAAACAACAACGACAGCTGCACTGCAACCAAAAAAAAAAAAAAAAAAAAAAAAATAGCCAGGCATTATGGCGGGCACCTGTGGTCCCAGCTACTTGAGAGGCTGAGGCAGGAGACTCGCTTGAGCCCAGGAGTTGGAGGTTGCTGTGAGCTGTGATGTCACAGTACTCTACCCAGGAGGTCAGCTTGAGGCTCTGTCTCAAAAAAAAAAAAAAAGAAAGAAAGAAACAAGAGCACCTACAGCTCTCCAAATAGTGCCTCTTTAGAGGAACATAAGTTCAGAGATAACAAAAGGTACATGCCAAAAAGTTGTGTCAGTCTGTGAAACAAATTAAGAGACTAACTCCCTTAATATTCTTGAGAATTGAGGAAAATGCTGTAGGCAACCAAAATCTTATTCTTAAAACAAGAATATGAATATGCAAAGCAGAGGACCACAGTTTGAGAACATGCCTTCACAGAAGTGTAAAAAATGGCCAAGAATATGGAATCCCTCAAGGTCCCTTTTGCTCCCACCTTCTTTGTTAAAGAGAATACCGTTTAAACTGTACTCAATTTTCCTCCAACAAAAAGAAAAATTGAAGTCTACAATACGAAAAATATATATTTAAAAACTGTACAGTAGGCTCGGCGCCTGTAGCTCAGCAGCTAGGGCGCCAGCCACATACATCAGAGTCAGTGGGTTTGAATCCAGCCTGGGCTTGGATTCTGTCTCACATAAATAGATAAAAATAAAAAGAACTGTACAGTTAAAGTTAGTTCAAATTTCTAAGCCCCACTGAAAGAAAAATTAGAGGCACTGTAAGTCTAAACACAAGAAAATATTTTTCTTACTTTCTTAGAAAGGGCTAACAAAATGAATTATTTTGAAAACCTCAGTTCAGCTTAGTGCTTATTACACAAAAATTATTGGTGAGTTTTTAAATACATGGGTTGGGAGGACCCAAAAAGGAAAGAGTTAATCAAGTGGAAAAGAGAAAGGAACAAGAGATGGTAGGAGAGAGAATATAAATAAAAAATGAAAGACTTTGAAATGGACCAAAAAGACAACCAAGTAAGTAATCAGTGAAAATAGGGGAGTGTCTAGAACATACTCTCAAGATTTCCAGCTCTGTGGGGTCTTTTTCCTTTCGTGGTCTTTAAGCTATAACTCTGTATAAGTTATAGACACCTGGTAGTAATGCCGATTAGTCTTGTCCAGAGACATGAGAATAAATTATTTCTGATAGAGTTTTGATTAATTTTCCTCCTCTAGTGTTGAAGAAGCCAGTTTTACATTTTTGAAGCAAATTCATTTTTTAAAATTGTCTTAATTAAATCAAAGTAATATGAGGGTATAATTTTTAGGTTCCATTGTTCTCACTTTCAGAGTAAAGTTCCATTTGTAGAAGAGCCCCTCACCTGGGGGGCATGTTATACACTCTCAAAATGTGCACATTGGGTGAGATCCCGCCTCATGCCTCCCTCCTTCTGCCAAACATTCCCCCTCCCCCTCCCACTTCCCTCTAGTCCAAAACTGGACTATATTAGTGTTTTATTGTTCTTATGAACATGTAATTGTTTACATATTGATTTCATGTTAGTATGGAGTAAATTGGATATTTATTTTTCCATTCTTGTGACACTTACTAAGAAGAATGTATTTCAACTCCATCCAGATAAATGTAAAAGACGTAAAGTCTCCATCTTTTTTAATGGCTGAATGGTCTTCTGTGGTGTACATATACCACACTTTGTTGATCCATTCATGGGTTGATGGGCACTTACATTGCTTCCACGACTTGGCAATTATGAATTGAGCCGCCATAAACATTCTAGTGCAAATGTCTTTGTGGTAAAATGATTTTTCTTCTTCTGGGTAGATACCTAGTAATGGGATTGCAGGGTCAGATGGAAAGTCCACTTTTAGATCTTTGAGGATTCTCCATCAAATTCATTTCTTGGTGGTCTATATGGCCTATATAAACATGTGGGTCTGCTCTTTGGATTCTTCTTTGAATCATTTTTTTTTCTTGTTAGCATCTTACTAGTTCCCTCATTAATTAGTAAGTTAAATAAAAGCTTTGACTTGTGTATATCCTCTGTAACTTGACCACCCAAGGGACTGTAACAGAATGGTCAACATACAGAGGTGGCCAACATAAGGAACTAGGCCTACTGTACTAATACATACATGTGGTGCATATCTTATCTATGAATAGTAGGTCAACTTGAGGATATAGTCAGTGCAGGGAGGTTGTCAACTATGGAGGTTCTATTGTATTTGTACAAGATACATGATTTTTTCTATAAAAATATATTATTTTATGGAACCAGGCATGGTGGCTCACATCTGTAACCTTAGCACTTTGGTAGGCTGAGGTGGGAAGATTGAGGCCAGGAGTTCAAGACTAGTATGAGCAAGAGTAAAAACCCATCTCTACAAAAAATAGAAAAATTAGCTGAGTATTGTGGTGGATGCCTGTAGTCCCAGCTACTCAGGAGGCTGAGGCTGGAGGATGGTGTGCACCTAGGAGTTTGGAGTTGCAGTGAGCTACAATGACACTGCTGCACTCTAGCCCAGGCAACAGAGGGAGATTTTGTCTCAAAAATAATAAATTAATAGGCTTGGTGCCTGTAGCTCAGCTGCTAGGGCACCAGTCACATACATTGGAGCTGGCAGGTTCAAATCCAGACCAGGCCTGCTAAACAACGACAACTACAACCAAAAGAAAAAAAAAATAGCTGGGCATTGTGGTGGGTGCCTGTAGTCCCAGCTACTTGGGAGGCTGAGGCAAGAGAATCACTTAAGCCCAGGTTTCTGTGAGCTGTGACACCACGGCACTCTACCCAGGGTGACATAGTGAGACTCTGTCTCAAAAAAAAATTTTTTTTAATTTAAAAGTTAATTAATTATTTATTTAATTTAATACATAAAAAATATATTTTTTTTATGGGAGGATGAGAAAGGATTCCTGCCAGAAGGAGTAATGACAATGATAATGTTTTTAAAATATGATATTGAGAAAGCTCATATGTTGGTAGCAAGAGAGGCATAGGTGTATCAGGGAGGTGAGGCTTGAAAAGTAAGCAAAATTTAGGTCAAATGGGTTTTGTGAAATAATGGAAATGAAAAATGTATTGTCTTAACAGCTGGTACCAGAATCCCTCTTATGGAGGTTACTCTAATTTTTTTGAGGCAATACTTGATGATAGAGCAAAAGGCAGGAATACTACCAGGGCACAAGGAAAACATTAGGAGGAAGCTAAAGTGATCCTCCTGCAACAAAGAAAAAAATTTGTTTCAGCTCCCGAAAAGAGAGGAGAAGAGAGGAATCAGGAATGTGATGAGCAATTGGAGACCATGTAAGGTGAAGACACAGTAATAAAATCTGGAGTTGGAGTAACTAAAAGGCATTTCAAAAAATGGACCTCTAGGCTTGGTGCCTGTAGCTCAAGCAGCTAAAGTGCCAGCCACATACACCAGAGCTGGAGGGTTCAAATCCAGCCCGGGCCTGCCAAACAACAATGACAACTACAACCGAGAAATGGCCAGGCGTTGTGGCGGGCGCTTATAATCCCAGCTACTTGAGAGGCTGAGGCAAGAGAATCACTTAAGCCCAGGAATTGGAGGTTGCTGTGAGCTGTGATGCCATGGTACTCTACCCAGGGCAACAGCTTGAGGCTCTGTCTCAAAAAAAAAAAAAAAAGGACCCCAATGCTCACTTTGATGTCATTCATTTGAATAGGTGTAATGTAAACCCTTTCAAAATTAGCTTTGCATCAGCTAATTCTACGGGTAAATTCTAGGGGATTCTATAAGTGTTTGTAGAACTTTAATGGGAACAGGATTACACATTCGAGTTGCTGCCCACTAAAACATGAGCCCGTAAGGGTGGAACCGATACTTGATTAACCATATGATATGAAAGTTATGTTAACCAGCTTGGTGAAGATGTTTCAAATTGTATATGAAACAACACAATGTACCCCATGTTTGCATCAATGTACACAGAAATCAATTAATAAAAAAAAAAAAAAGAAAGGCTGTCCTGTGGGACATCTATCACAAGAAATTGTGCAAACTGTTAAAAAATGTGAATTTTATACAGTGTTAGTCTTGTGTCAAGCAAAGCCACAGACCAATTTTTTACAAATTACTAACACAACTCTAACAACAACTGTGGTGAATTATTTATAGCATGAATTGGATTATTCTTTTTGTTATTTGTAAAGATCTGATTATTTGAGAGATAGAATGTACAGAATAAAAGCTG
>CAUYQV010076728.1:0-30378 GCA_963574575.1 Galagoides demidoff
TTGTGGCAGGCGCCTGTGGTCCCAGCTACTTGGGAGGCGGAGGCAGGAGACTCGCTTGAGCCCAGGAGTTGGAGGTTGCTATGAGCTGTGATACCATGGCACTCTACCCAGGGGGATAGCTTGAGGCTCTGTCTCAAAAAAAGAAACTCTACCACCACCACCAAGGTTAGGCTACTTATTCAAGGTCACACAGCTAGAAAGTGGTGGGATGGTATTTGAACCCAAGCAGCTCAACAGCAAAACTAAAAGTAAATTTGCAATTCACATTAGAACCTATGCATTTAAATTAGAGATAAGAGTAGTTAGGTTCTTAAAAGGTTATGGAAATCTATTCAACTCAAATTTCAAACACGGTATTTCTACTAGGAACTAAACCCCAATCTCTCTCACCACCAGCTCCCCTTGTCTCACATACAGTCCTCACAGTACAGTCTCATACGGTAGCCCTAGGCATATGTAGTTACTGAGCACTTGCAGTGTGGCTACTGTAACTTAGAAACTGCATTTTAAGTTCTTTTTAGTTAATTTAAATTTAAATTTTAAAACTAAAGTAGTGTAGTTTTTGTTTTTTTTTTTTTTTTTTAAGATAGGGCTCTCTCTATGTTGCCCTGGTCTTGAACTCCTAGGATCAAATAATCCTTTCACCTCAGCCTCAGCCTCCTGAGTCGCTGGGACTACAGGCTCACACCATGGTTCCTAGAGGTGTAGAATATTTTTTCATTAAACATAATTTTATTGTCTTGACTTCAACTGTTGAAAATTTAGTGCCCAAATAGAGATACACTGCAACTATAAAATATACAACAGATTTTGAAGTCTTTGTGTGAAAAAAGAATGTAAAATATTTCTTTAATAAGTTTCATATTGTGGGCAGCACCTGTGGCTCAAAGTAGGGCACTGGTCTCATATGCCAGAGGTGGCGGGTTCAAACCCAGCCCTGACCTCGGAAAAAACGTTTCATATTGTCTGGGCATAGTGGTTCATGCCTATAATCCTTGCACTCTGGGAGGCCAAGGTAGAGGTCTTGAGCTCAGTAGTTGGAGACCAACAAGAACAAGAACCCTGTCTCTATTGAAAACAGAAAAAATTAGCCAGGTGTGGTGGTGGGCAGTTGTAGTCCCAGCTACTACGGTAGGAATCTGAGGTAAAGAAGATCACTTGAACCCAGGAGTTTAAGGTTGCTGTGAGGTTGCTGTTGCTGATGCCATGGCACTCTATTCTGGCCAACAGTGTGAAACTGTCTAAAAAAAAGGTCCACATTGATTACATGTTTAATGGTAATATCTCAGATATATTGTATTAAATAAAAATATTAAAAGATTAATTTCACCTATTTCTTTTTACCTTTTTAACGTAGCTAGTAAATTACATATGTGAAATAAAAACATATATGACTCATGATATGTTTCCATTGGACAGCACTGCTCTAAAGAAAATTTCCTATATAATCCCTTGGCCCACAGCCCAGGGGATTCCTCCTCCTCATTTCCCTGCTGCTCCAAGGATGGCAGGAATTTCTTTCCCACCTCCACAATCAGGAACAGAAAAAACTTCCATGAAAAAAAATAGGGCATTTTAAAGTTAGGAATATCCATAAAACAACAGTTTCTAATTTGGAGATGACTGCCTCATTACAGAAACCAGTTCATGATTATCTATAATGTAACAAATTGATTCTCAGCCCACCGCAGTGGCTCATGCCTGTAATCCTAGCAGTCTTGGGAGGCTAAGGCAGGAGGATTGCTTCAGTTCAGAGGTCCAAGACCAGCCTGAGCAAAGAGTGAGACACTGTCTCTACTAAAAATAGTAAAAATTAGCCTGGCATTGTGGTGCATGCCTGTAGTCCCAGCTACTTGGGATACCTTGAGCCCAGGAGTTTGAGGTTGCTATGAGCTAGGCTGATGCAAGGACACTCTAGCCTAGGGCAACAGAATGAGATTCTGTCTCAAAAAAAAAGTTGATTTTTTTTTTTAAATTTCAGGTTAATGTGAAGGTATAAACAACTAGGTTGCAATGTTTGCATTTGTTAGGTAAAGTCTCTCTTACAGTTGTGTCCTACACACAAGAGGTGTGCCATATACCTTAACATTGTGCCCATTAAGTGGGAACAAATTTGAAGTTGCTGAGGTTGCTATGAGCTGTGACGACACAGCACTCTACTGAGGGTGACATAGTGAGACTTTGTCTCAAAAAAAAAAAAAAAAAGACTTCCACCTCTTGATTGGGCTGATGGTTAAATTGGTGTGTACATTTATCAAATTAAATGTTAAAAATATATGCATTTTATTGTATATAAATCATACCTAAATAAATTGATTTTTAAAAAGACAATATTATGTATTTATAGGAAAAAACCTTAAAGTTTACCTTTACCTTAAACTTTTGAAGTGGCAAAAGTTTGTTGTGTTTAAAAAACAATATGCACCCAAACTTGCTTGCTCTTAATAATATATTAAATTTTTTTTTGTTAACAACTGGCTTTGTGAGCCTTCATGGTAGTGTACCTATAGTCCCAGTGACTTGGAATGCTGAGGCTGGAAGATTGCTTTAGCCCAGGAGTTTGAGTCCAGCCTGAGCAGCATAGTGAAACCCTGACTCTAAAAAAATTGTATAAAATAATAGGCCTTGGGTGGCATCTGTGGCTCAGTGGGTAGGGCACTGGCCCTATATACTGAGGGTGGCGTGTTCAAACCCAGCCCTGGCCAAACTGCAACAAAACAATAGCCGGGTGTTGTGGTGGGCGCCTGTAGTCCCAGCTATTCAGGAGGCTGAGGCAAGAGAATCACCTAAGTCCAAGAGCTAGAGTTTGCTGTGAGCTGTTACACATCAGCACTCTACCGAGGATGACAAAGTGAGACTCTGTCTCTAAAAATAAATAAATAAATAATAGGCCTTGTGATCAAAGAAAGTTTATTATATAACTGGATTGCTTCAACTTTCTATAATAATCATTATTCTTTGTAACAACACACAGGATAGGTTTATTACATTTTCCATTTAAGTTACCTAAACTTTTATAATTTTTCTTTTTCTTTTTTTTTTTTTTGAGACGGAGCCTCAAGCTATCCCCCTGGGTAGAGTGCCATGGCATCACACCTCATAGCAACCTCCAATTCCTGGGCTCAAGCGAGTCTCCTGCCTCAGCCTCCCAAGTAGCTGGGACCACAGGCACCCACCACAACGCCCGGCCGTTTTTTGGTTGCAGCCATCCTTGTTTGGCAGGCCCCGGTTGGGAATTTGAACCCGCCACCTTAGGTGTATGTGGCTGGCGCCTTAGCCGATTGAGCCACAGGCGCCCAGCCAACTTTTATAATTTTATATAGTACCCCTTCATGTTATTTATTTCCAACATTAGCCTATTGTAAAAATTCATGGAATAGCATATTGATTCTTTAGAACAGTGCTATCCAATAGAATATCTTTGTTTATAAAAATGCTCAGTATCTGTGCTGTACTATATGCCTTAGGACATAATTCTTATGACTACACTTACTTATACCATGGAATATTATGCAGCCATGTTTTTATGGCTAAATATTATGCAGCCATCTTTTTATGGATAAAAAGAGACTTTACATCTTCTATGTTTACATGGGTGGAGCTGGAAGATATTCTTCCTAGTAAAGTATCTCAAGAATGGAAGAAAAAGTATCCAATGTACTCAGTACTATTATGAAACCAATATATAATCACCCACACTTTCATATGAATGATAAAACACAACTATAGTCTAGAATGAAGGAGGGAAGAGAAGGAAGAGAAAAGCCAAGAGGGGAGGCCAAGAGGAGGGAAAGTGATTGGTGGGACCTCACCTATCGTGTACAATGCCAGGGTACATGTCAAAACCAGTGAGAGTAGAGTATAAATGTCTTAACATAACAAATAAGTAAGTGAGGTGAAGGCTATGTTAAACAGCTTGATGTAAGCCTTCCAAATTGTATGTAAAATCAGTACATTGTATTAATGTACACAGTTATGATTTAATAAAAAAAGAAAGAATATGACCAAAAGACCACACTATAAGGAAAATATACAGCTTATTAATTTATTACTTATTCTACTTTAAACTGAAATTTTTTAACTATCATTTAGAAATCTTTCAATAAAATGAAGGTGCTATTCCATTCCTATATGGATGGATAAATGAGTGGTTCATATAAATACCAGAGATTAATGATAAGCACAGCTGGCTATCAAATTAGATGAAATGGTCTGGCCAATGTTAGTACTGAAGAAAAATTCAGATAAAGACCAATAAGCTAATTACATAGCTGATGCAAGTGCACACAAAGAGTTACCTTTGCCTGGCGAGGTGCCTTACACCTGTAATCCTAGCTAGGAGGTGGAGGCCGGTGGATTGCCTGAGCTCAGGCATTTGAGCTGTAGTCCTAGCTACTTGGCAAAGTGAGGTAAGAGAATCACTCAAATCCAGGAGTTTGAGGTTGCCATGAGCTATCACACCATGGCATTCTATCCAGCGTGCCGGAGGGAGACTCTATCTCAAAAAACAAAACAAAAGAGTTACATTTCTAGGAAGGATGATTTTTATGATTTACATATAAAGTCAATCATTGAACGTAAAATACTTGAGCTAAAAGAGCCCTTAGGTATAAACAGACTAAGACATTAGCAATGTACACTCTTCCTCAGTCACTGCCTGTGCTACAGGAGCCCATGAGAAGAGACTTTACCTTCCCTGATAGTAGAAACGCTGCTGCCCACCACTGCAGGGATCAGGAAAGAACAGAGGTGTCCCAGACTTTCTGGCTGGATAGGTAGCACGAGTGGTATAGGAAGGGATCAATTCCCAGTCTGAAGTTTCAATTTGGAACACAGACAGGTGGTACAATTCTACAGGAGCTATATTATACAATAAACACATCACACAGGCTTCGAGTTTGGAGGGCAGAGAGTCTCTACAGCTCATCAAACTCATAGGCAAACACAACTAGGGGAAAAGCAACACAGCTTCTAAAAGGGAAATACACCCCAGGAATTCATTAAAATTTGCTGAAAACTAAATTTGAAGATAAGGGTAACTGTGTAGCATTTTGGAATATGAACTTATTGGAACTTTCAATACCTTTTGACAAAATGCCACATCAAAAATGTTTAGCTATGGATAGACAGTAATCCTGCTGTGGGATCTGGTATTTCCTGTACCCTCCTGTAAGAAAGAAATGCATGAGGATTTTCTGCAAGAACTGGAATAGGCAGTTGGGTGGGGTTAGGAGGGTTTGGGAAGGAAACCCAATAGCTAACACAGCTATTATTAGAGTGAATGCGGACACAGACAATAGTTGGGATAGTGGTTTAAACATTATTTGATGTTATCTACCTCATCTTAGTGGTCATTTGCTCAGAAAGGTGTAAAAAGCTCCATGATCACAGATAAAATAATCGTCAGCCTAAAAATGTTAACTTGATAACTCTTTGGTATCTAAAGTACTTATCAAACATTAGATTACCTGGTGGTTTTAAAAATATGTTTACAAACACTTGATACTTCTCCCTTCAAGAGGAAGAGCCTGGCTCAGTGCCTGTAGCTCAGTGGTTAGGGCACTGGCCACATGCACTGAGGCTGGTGGGTTTGAACCTGGTCAGGGCCTGCTAAACAACAATGACAGCACTAACAAAAAATAGCCGGGCATTGTGGCAGGTGCCTGTAGTCCCAGCTACTGGGAGGCTGAGGCAAGAGAATCACTTAAGCCCAAGAGTCTGAGGTTGTTGTGAGCTGTGACTTCACAGCACTCTACCAAGGGTGACAGCTTGAGATTCTGTCTCAAAAAAAAGGAAGAGCCTATTCCCTTTTCTCTGGATTTGGTGACTTTCTTCTAACCAATAAGATGACAGTGGTGGTGTGTGGCTTTGGACGCTAGGTCATAAAAAGGCCCTATAGTTTTTGCTTTGGTCATTCTTTCTTGGATTATTTGCTGTGGAGGAAGCCAGCCGTCACTGCCACTGCTAAAGAGAGAACCAAATGACCCGGAACAGAGGCCTCCAGCTAACAGCCATGTGAATAAGCCTTCATGGAAGCAGACCCTTCAGTCCCAGTCACACCTTCAGATGACTGCAGACCCAGCTGACATCCTGACTGCAAAATAAGGAAGACCCTAAGCCAGAGCCACCCATCTAAGCTGCTTCTGGTTCCATGACCCACAAAAATGGAGAGAAAATATATGCATGTCATTTGTATCACAAAATCTCATTTATCTCTAATTCTAATTGTAAAAGTTTGTCATTCTGAGCATTTTTTTTTTCTTTTAGGCATATTTTATGTGACAGCTTCCAAATGTTTTATGAAATATGTTAACTGAAGTTTTGGATAACCTTTGAAACTATTGCATTTTCTTCAAAGCAAATTCAGATGTTTTACCAAGATCCCAGGTGTATTCATCTGCTATATCCATTCTTAAATAGGGAAAAAAAAAAAAAAACAGTGCATTTTTTTCCTGTTGCCAAATTGCTCTCAGCTCTCCCGGTCCTGAATTGAGATTAGGAGGCTTGGGAGACTCCTGTTTGTTGTTCTGCCTTCCTGCATTTGCTTGAAGTGTTACCCAGAGGCCAAGAAGCATGAAAGCTTTCAGTTTAGGTACTTGTTAGTCAGGTCCTGGCACCAACTGTACATTGTTACATTTACCTGATTTAAAACTAGTTATATCAAAAAATAATGCTGGGGGTGGTGGCTCATGCCTGTGATCCTAGAACTCTGGGAGGCCAAGGCAGGTGGACTGCTCAAGCTCAGGACTTTGAGACCAGCCTGAGCAAGAGCAAGACCCCATCTCTATTAAAAATAGAAAAACTCGACTCGGCGCTTGTGGCTCAAGTGTCTGAGGCACCAACCACATACACCTGAGCTGGCAGGTTTGAATCCAGCCTAGGCCCGCCAAACAACAATGATCACTGCAACAAAAAATAGCCAAGCGTTGTGGCAGGTGCCTGTAGTCCCAGCTACTTGGGAGGCAGGGGCAGGAGAATCACTTGAGCCCAGGAGTTGGAGGTTGCTGTGAGCTGTGATGCCATAGCACTCTACCCAGGGCAATAGCTTGAGGCTCTGTATCCAAAAAAATAAAAATAAAAAACTGAAAAACTGGCTGGGGGTAGTGGTGCATGCCTGTAGTCCCAGCTATTTGGGAGGCTAAAGCAAGAGAATTGCTTAAGCCCAAGAGTTTGAGGTTTCTGTGAGCTATGAGGTCACGGCACTCTGCCCAGGGTGACAGAGAGAGACTCTGTCTCAAAATCAATCAATCAATCAATCTTCATATCCCCAAATATGGTTTAGAAAATTGTGCTAAAAATTACCCCGGAAAAGGGGGAAAATAGCATCTTTCTTCTCCAAGGGCTCTGCAGAGATCAACAGTGGTGTTCCAGACTTCCCACTCCACCAACACACTCTTAAAAACCAGGCTGAGGACCAATACCTATTCCAATTCTGTTGGAGTCTATCACGTGGGAAGGCAAGGGCTTTTCCATGAGAAAGAGGTAAAGTCTCAGATATCTGCTTCCAATAACAGTTTTTACAAGTTCCTAGTTAGAACTACTTCTTACACCTGATCTGTAATTTCTAACATTCCCTGCTTCGGGCTGACTTTCCCCAGTCTGTCTCATGACAGGTGGGGATTATTGCAGTAATACAGGCAAAAGAAGATGGCTTGGAGGATGGTGGTAACAGTGGGGTTGGGAAGAAGCAATTGAATTCTAGGTATGTTTTGAAGGAAGATATAAGAGTATTTCCTGATGAGCTGAATATGCATAATTAAAAAACACGTAACAGTTGGAAACTGGGACAAAATCAATAGTGCTGACATGTTAATTCTGCAGTGCTCATCAGAAGTTCAAAAAAGGAGACTGAGCTGATACTTTAATGTATGATTCTGGAATTTAGGGTAGAATTTGAGACTAGAGATAAATTTGGAGTTAACAGTATGTAAATGAAATTTGAAACCAAGAGATCAGATGAAAGCATCTAGGGCAGGGTGTCCAACCTGTGGCCCCACAGGAGGCATGCTGATTTTGCGAGGACTTTTTTATCTGTGGTGTTGAATATCATGAAAAGCATGCATGGACCTTTGTTTTCCCTAATCAGCTTTCATTAGTGTTTGTGTATTTAATGTGTGACCCAAGACAACTCTTATTCTTCCAATGGGTGGCAAAGAAAGAAAAAAAAGGTTGCACGCTCCTGACAGGAGTGACAAACAGTATAATGATTAAAAAAAAGATGAACAGTTAATGCATACTGTGCCAGGAACTGTCCTAAGTACTTTCACACATTAATTTACTTAATCTTTGCAACCACTCGAGGAGATAGCTACATTTATTATCTTCATTTTATAAATGAGGAAACTGAATCTCAGAGGAATTAAGCAATTTCCTTCTGATCAGACAGCTAGCAAGTGATAGAGGTGGGATTCAAACCCACGCAGAGAAAAGTAAAATATTGCCCGTTAGAACTCTAGGACACACCAGCTTTTAGGGTTTTGTTACTGTTGTTTTGGTTTTTTGTTTGTTTTTTGAGATAGAGTCTCCTCTGTTGCCCCAGCTATACACCTGGCCCCAAATGAGATTTAAAGTCACAGATTTCAGAGACTTGGTTTAACACAAAGCTCCGTTTTCAGTCCTTGTTTTACATGACTTGTCTACAGTACCTGATGAAGTTGATAACTTTCTCCATCTTCTTCTTGGAATCCTGAAACACCATTCTTGTTGTCCTTCTATCTCACTGGAACATCCTTCTGAGTCTCCTTTGCTGGTTATTTGTCTCCTGGAATGCTGAAATTTGAAACCAGGCACTGTGGCTCACTACTATAACCCTAACATTTTAGGAGGATTGCTTGAGCTCAGGAGTTTGAGACCAACCTGAAGCAGAGCAAGACCCTGTCTTGACTGAAAATAGAAAACATTAGACGTGCATTAGTGACATACACCTGTAGTCTTGTAGTCACAGTCAGCCAAGAGGCTGAAGCAGGAAGATCCCTTGAATCCAGGAGTTTGAGGTTCCTGTGAACAATGACGCTACAGCACTCTAGCCTGGGCAACAGAGTGAGACTCTGCCTTAAAAAAAACCAACCAAACAAACAAAAAACCTCAAGAAAGCACAGGAGAAGAGGCATTAGAGTTCAATCACTCAGATGCAGTCATAGCTATTCACATGTGAATGGATTAAAGCAGCAGTTGTTTATTTGATTTTTCACAAATAAAACAGAAATTTGATTGAGAGCTTAGTGAGGAAAAGAGGTGATTTTTATAGCCCTTTTCAAAAAGAATAAACTTGATTTCCTTTTTTTTTTGCAGATAGTCTCAAGCTGTGGCCCTCAGTAGAGCGATGTGGCAACATAGCTCTCAGCAACCTCAAACTCTTGGGCTTAAGCAATTCTCTTGCCTCAGCCTCCCCAGTAACTGTGACTATAGGTGCCTGCCACAACTCCCAGAGATTTTTTTGTTGCAGTTGTCATTGTTGTTTAGCAGGTCCAGGCTGGGTTTGAACCCACCAGCCCCGGTGTATGTGCCATCACCCTACCCACTGAGCTATGGGTGCCCCCTGATTTCCTCCTTTTTTTCTTTTTCTTTTTGGAGACAGTGTCTCACTATGTTTACCAGGATGGTCAGAACTCCTACACTTAACTGAGCCTCCGGCCTCAGCCTCTCAAGTAGGTGAGATTTTACAGGCAGGCACTACAGTGTCTAACTTGATTTCTTCTCTTGACATTCAGTGTTGATCCTTCCTTTACCAGAAAATTTCCAAGTTTCAAATTGACCTCCTTCCTCTCTCCAAAATAAAATGTTTCTGGACCATGTTTCATTTGTCTACACATCCCTCGCCTGCACTGGACCTCCCAGAAGGGTACAAACAAGAAAGTGATAAATGACTGACATACTGAATATTAAATGTCCTAGCTGTCCTATCCTGAGGCTATGCTGACTCCTTTCCATACTAAGTCCACATTTCTCTGCTATGTATATTTCACTCATTAAAATTTAGCAAAAGGTTTATATCTATCATTTTATCTCAAATTTACAATTTTTTTTTTTTTGAGACGGAGCCTCAAGCTATCCCCCTGGGTAGAGTGCCATGGCATCACAGCTTATAGCAACTTCCAACTCCTGGGCTCAAGTGAGTCTCCTGCCTCCGCCTCCCAAGTAGCTGGGACCACAGGCCCGCCACAACGCCCGGCCATTTTTGGTTGCAGCCATCATTGTTGTTTGGCGGGCCCAGGCTGGGGATTCGAACCTGCCACCTTAGGTGTACGTGGCTGGCGCCTTAGCCGATTGAGCCACAGGCGCCGAGCCAGGGTTCCTAAAAATAGAACCATGTTGTCTACGACAATGATAATTTCAATTCTTCCCTTGCAACTGGATGATTTTATTTCTTTTTCTTGCTTAATTGCTCTGGCTAGGACTTCCAGCACTATGTCAAGTAAAAGAATAAAAATCATTCTACCTTATTCCTGATCTTAAGGGAAAAGTGTTCAATCTTTCATCATTTAGTATGATATTTGTCATGTTTTTTTTCATATATTTCCTTTCTCATGATGAAGTAACTTTATTCTATTCATAGCCTCTTGAATGTTTTCATCACAAAAGTGTGCTGAGTTTTGTGAAATGCTTTTTAATCAGTTGAGATATTCATGTATTTTTTTCCTTCATTCTGTTTATGTGGAATATTACATTGATTCATTTTTGTGTGTTGAACCATTCTTTCATCACATGAATAAATCCTGCTTTGTCATGGTATATAATACTTTCAATGGGCTGTCAAGCATACTACCACTTGACAAGTTCTGTTTGCTAGTACTTTGTTGAAGAATCATAACATTTTTTGATAGGAGAAAGATTGCTCTTATATTAACATATATGTATAAGAACCTGAAACTTTATGGGGAAAGGTGATCTGCCCAAAGTTGTACAGCTAGATGTGATTGTCAATGTAGATTATAAAAACCAAGATTTCTGAATACTGAGGTGCTTTTAATTGAGTTTTGAGTAATCCACAGGCCACTCTTTATTTGTAGAGATCTGTGAGCCTCACCTTGCTGGCACATTAAAATCACCTGGAAAGCTATAAAACCTGCTGAGTCCTATTTCTGACCTCCAGAGATTTCTATTTTCTGATTCAAGTGGCTTTGGGATGAAGAGGAGTGCCTAGGCAATGAGATTTTTAAAGTGTAGCCAAGGTTGAGCACCCCTGACGTAGACACAGTAACTGTGAAGAAAGACCTGTGTACTGTGCTTGTAAGTTAGGGGTAGATCTATGATGGAGACATACTACCTTCAGTTATAAAATCCACTTAGCATTGTTGAGCAGTAACACGGTCATGGCAGCAACCATCATAGAGATTTTTAGGCTGTTAAATTGGAAGGAATATAGGCCAAGAATTTTATCAGATGAGAAAAATAAGACACCATCATGCCGAAATAAATGAATGGATCCATTTTAATGATAGGGCTGTCTTCCTGGACAAGTATGCTATTATCAAGTATCAGGAGAAAATTGTTAGTGCTGATAAGACAAGTTTCTCCAAAAGTCACTGTAGTTTCATTCCCTACAGTTTACCAAAGCTGCCTTACAAAATTTCTTTAGAGAGATTTGCTTCTGAAACCATGACCCTGTCAAAGAAATATCTTTGCTTATGGATTTATTTTATCAAGGGTTTTAAAGAAGATGCAAGCTTCATACAGTAGACCTTTATGATGGACATATTAAATAAAATTTTATTTTATAGGCTGCTATGTTGCCTTGTTTAATTGATTTATATACACTGTAAAAAGCTTCATGAAGTATAGTGTGCAGGTGTAACATTTATAATTGATTAAATATTGTGCTTCTGACCATTCATATAAAGAAGCTGGACACAAGGCCTTGTTTAAGAACAGAAACCAATTTTATAAGATTGCTTTATGGGAAAATAAGACTTAACTTCTTTTGTTAGGCTTACAGGATCTGATTCAGTAAACAACTTGGTAATCAATCTAGCAAAGCCACTATAAAAAGCCTCACCTTCTTTTTACAAGGGATAGGGAATTCTCTTGTTTCCTACACATATTATTTCCTTAGGTTTTAGATACTTAAGAAGGCAAATTAACTCTTTAAAGCCTCAAGTCTCACATTTGGTCATTTAATTTGGTGACAAGTATTAACTGAGCATCTGTTATGAATTATATTTTGAGGGGAAGAAGACTAATGTTTAGAGATGAAGATAATGTTTTTAGATGCTCCCATCTAAAAAGGGAGAAAAAACCATTTCATTATAATACAAGAAAGAACATGATTAACAGGAGCAATACATTGAATCCTAGAATTTAAGTGACTTATAAGAATATCACTTTTGATTGTCTTTCTAGAAGAAGTAATTATAAAGTTGGGTTTGAAATATTTCAGTGGAGATAGAATGAGAATATGTCATAAGAAAAGTTGTAGGAAAGGATGAGTTTGGGGAGCAGCGAGTAACCCCATTTGCTGTAGTATAGGGTTCATGTTGGTCAGTAAAGGATATCAATTTAGAAAAGTAGGAGTTTGAAAACCAAAGTCAAGCTGTAGGAAAGAGGGCACAGTGTGTGAGGTGGGGTTGTAGGAAAAGAAAAGCTAGAGGCAGAGGGGCAGCACTTAGCTAGAAAGGCACGAGTGGGAGAAGAGAGAAGGAAGCATAGGAGGCAGTAAGCAAAGCTATTCAGCGGGGAGGGGGTGCTGTGAACACAGGAAGGCCTGGTTTAACCCCAGTGAATGAATGCTCCACCCAGGGCCCCCGGCTTTCAGGACTCAGTTCCTCAGCACATCTACCTTCTCAGAGGAGCACAGGAAAGGGGCTCTTCCCTTTGAACATAAACTCTTTGAAACTGTTCTGTGCTACTAAAGATGGCTTTTCAGAGCAATCTCTTAAAACTGGGCACCTGCCAAGTGTAAATGGAGCTCAGACCTTAAAAAGCTCCAGGTTACTGTAGAGGTTGTGCCCATGTTGTCCGTGCTGTGTTTAATGTACCCTGAGAGCCTTTCTAGCTCTGAGGATGAGATGGCACAAAATCAATACAGGGTCCGGCCTGCCTTCAAAGCTACGTACCAAGTGGGAAAAAATAAAGTTTGGGACTCAAAATGTCCTCATTACCCTACATTGGATTGCTAGGCAGTTTCGGTAATTACGACTGAAACCCTTGTTTTACTTGGAGTGTAAACAGTGAAGGATAGTGAAGACCTTCACAGTGGGCCCTTTGAGGGATCCTAACTCAGTTTGTATCCAATGGCAAGTTCTGGGTATTTTTGGCTTCTAGTAAAATAAATCAGCCACATAATCCTCTGTAGTTGTCTCAGTGGCTGTTTTCACTTCCAAAGTGGATTATTCAGATTATCTAAGGAAGAGGGCAGGTAAAAATAATGGAGTGATATGCTATTCTTGATTTGCCCCTTGCTTATTTTTCTCTTTATTTTCACCTTCAAGGCAGGCCTGCTGATCTTTGGGGCTTAGAAGTGAGAAATCCTCCCTCTATACTCATCTCCCAAGAGTGTTGGCTGGAGCTTGGCTTATACCTGTTTGTAATGGAGAACAGCTGAGCTGTCACTGCTAACCCCTCAGCTGACAGGGAATGAAAATTTAAAGATAATTCTAAAAACGGCAAAGGAAGTTGAAGAAGATTCTCAGTGGCAACAGCTACTTCTTTGGGAGAAATGAAGGGGCCACTCCCTTATCAGGGGCTGTAGAATATGTGCTAAGACCCGTATTTTCACAATTCATTCTGCAAGATACACGAGTTATATAGTGGGAAAGGTGGAGGCCAACCATCTTCCTGTGTCCCGAGGAAATGGCAAACATTTTCTTTCTCTTCTCAAATTTAAATTTGGGCAATCTCAAAATAACTCAGCTTTATGAAGTGATTATCATTTGTAAGTTAGTCAAGTAAACTATTCCCCATGGAGAATAAAAGAACATGGATTTAAGGTGCAGAGTAAGGAACTTGTATAGTACAGAGAATCATTTAATGGTGGATGTTGTTCTACCCTATGAGGAATTAATACAGGAGCTAGGGAATCTCTGGAGGAGTCTTTACCCAAGCATCTGAGATAAAGAAAAAGCTGTCCTAATATCAGTTTCCTAAATTTCAAAGATATATACCAGAATTGGCAAACTATGGCCCGTGGGCCAGCTACATTTTTCTCTTCTGTATATAAAGTTATATTGGAATGCACTCAGGCCCATTATTTACATATTGTCCATAGCTGCTTTTCTGCTGTGACAGCAGAGCTGAGTGGTTGTGACAGAGAATTATGGCCCATGAGACAAATATATATTAAGAGTATGGTCTTCTGGTAATACTTGTAATAATAACTTTCACTGTATAATACTTTATATGTTTCTGAGAACTTTGATATATATTCTTTCATTTGGCCTTCATACCAACTCTGTGAGATAGGCAAAGAAAATATCCTTCCTGTTTTGTAGCTAAGGAACCTAAGCCCCACAGAGACTTCTCCAACAACATCTGGCTACTAACCGGTGAAGAACCAGGATATTTAGAGAAGACCTTTGGAACCCTAAAAACTGACAAGATAATGGTACATCATGACAAGTGGAACTATTGACTCCAAGTCTTCACCCCTTCCTACATCTGCACCTTTTGCCACATAACTAGAATTTGTCTCTCAAAAGGTGAAGTGTTCTTTTCTATCACTTGAATTTGGGCTTGGCCCTTTGACTTGCTTTGTCCAATGAGATATTAGTAGACAATATTTCTAGCAGGGACTTGAAATGTGTTTGTACATCGCATCGGGCTCTCTCTTGGACTTTTGTCAATGCCAAGAGAATGTGCCAATGCTAGCCTGATGGTCCAAGGAAGAGGAGACAAGTGTATAGAGCCACCTGCTCGTCTCTCAATTCTCTAAGAAGCTGAGCACTCCAGCCATCCCAGCTTGCTGGAGAGCTTCTGAGCTGAGTTCAGCCTAGACCAGACAATGCTGTACTCACCTATAGATCATGGAGGTTTCATGTCACTGAGTTTTGGAATGCTTTGTTAAACAGTATTTTTGTAGCATGGGTAACTGATGCAGAGCACACTGAACCGTTGCACAAATGTAAGAAACTCTACTCCAGTTTCTGTAAAGCAGGTGCACTGTGCACTGATTACCAACTGTCTCAGTCCAGTGAGACAGAACACTCAAATGCAATAAGTTACATGAAGCAGATATATCACTTACAGGCAGGCAGCAAGGGACAACAGAAGCCTAGGATGCACTGGGAACCAGTCCCCCAAGTCTCAGAAACCTGCCTGGGATGGACAGTGTTCCAGCTCTGCATGCCCTGCTTGTACAATGGATGAGCAATTCTCCAAAGGTAGCCTGCCCTGGATTATATCCCTTAGGGTCACATCACACGTTGGGTTTAGTCATTGAAGGCATCCTGTCCTGGGGAGTACTGGACCAGAGATCAGGCTTTTGCAGCTAATCCCCCCACCCCCCCACCCCCCCGCCCCGCACTTAGCTAAAGATACTGCATTTCTAGTATGTACATTCTACAGTTATTCTTGAGAACTACAAGCAAGAAAGGGGTAAGAAAGTTTGGTCTAAGGCCACTCAGAGAATTCTCCTATAGTTTCCCATGGTGATTATAATGTTCTTAAAATAATATTATATTCTGTCAAAAACATCGTTTTTGGTGTTTCTCCATTTTGCTGGGTACCCTGTTGCTTCCTAAAGTCTGACAGTTGGGTCACATAGTATTGCTCCATTGTCCTCTATGTTAGCTTGAATGAGAGATTTATCAGCTCTGATTACACTGTCATGAGAAAAGACTTCTAAGGAACCCACAAGACCCTAAAAATCAGCAATTCTCTGATTAAGAACCTGCTATTATCTAAACCTGAGGCAGGAAGACTCTTTGGATACCACTCCTTCTGGATGAGGCATAATGTCCCTTTTATTTCTAAATCTCAATGAAACCTAGTGGACCAAGGGATGAGGAGATTCACCAATTTACAAATATACTCGTTTCCTGAACTTTCTTTTTTTTCCTTCCCTATCCTTTATCCTTTTCTGTTCTTGTTTACTTCCTAATCCCAGAGCTTGGAACCCTCCAGGGCCTGGGAGAAGGGTTTTCTTGGCATGGAGTCAATTCAGACAGTAAGTACAGGATCTTGGAGAGTAATCAGCAAGGACTAGGGACCTTTGCAAAGCAGAAGAAAAAGCCGCCCACCCCTCCCTCTCCCACAAGCCCCTCTTTCCTCTCCTGGGATCCTGTAAAGGCCTGACTCATTCATCAACATGTCTTTCTCTCTTTAAAAAATAAATCAACAACACAGGAGAGGGCTTTAGAAAGTCTTTGTAAAAACTACTTAAAGAAACAGGCTCTTTTTATTCCAGTCCATGCTCTTAAAACCAAGAACCCATCTACACACTTAATTATCTAGATAATTGAAGTCCAAACCACATTTTGACCTGATATATTCAAATGATTTTAGGTCAGAGTATTTGGGAATGAAGGAGTCTTAGATAATTCATGTGGTATATATAGCATCTTTAGACTCACTATATTTAAAAGAAAAGAGCACATTTACATAAACAGGAAAGGAAACATTAAAAAATATCTCCCTATCTTTGAAGGGGAAACATTAAGCTGCTGGTGCTGTCTCTGAGACTCAATTGCGGAAACTCGTCTGGTTTTAGTTATCTAAGGTGGGAGGGTGACTGTGTTCCTCTCAAACGAAGTGAAGAGGTTAAGGAGAGAAAGTCTTCTTTCTGCGCATAGTGGGTCTAAGCCAGCTCAGAAGACTTGGGCAAGTGAGTCCCATCAGTCCCGGCTCTGACCCATTTCTTATCTGCTGGTCTGGATATCAGCCACAGGATTTAGCATCAGGACAACCATCACCAGATACACCTGCTCTCTCGTTTGTTTTCTGCTCCCTTCCAAAGTGGGGGTCACGCAGGCTTTTTTCACTTGTCCTTATATTGATCCTCACTGACTCCTCTTAAAATGTAAATTCTGAAGCCATGTGCTCTCTGGAATCAGGGATTTCCTGGACTCTGATGGCTTGGGAACACCCCTCTATGTTGTGTTTTTGCTGCTGCCAATGTCTCTGCTGTCAAGGTGGAGTGTGTCCCCACTTTAGAATGAGGAGACTTTGCTGGGCATACTCTGAGGGGCTGCATGAGGCTTAATAAGTGCTGTGTGGTCACCCAAACTCCTGCTGCTGAGGACAGCTATAGGAAGGTGTGGTTTGAAAGACTTCCCCAGGCTCGGTGCCTGTGGCTCAAATGGCTAAGGTGCCAGCCACATACACCTAAGGTGGCGGGTTCAAATCCAGCCCAGCCCTGCCAAACAACAATGACTCCTGCAACCAAAAAATAGCTGGGTGTGTGGCAGGCGCCTGTGGTCCCAGGTACTTGGGAGGTTGAGGCAGGAGATCAGCTTGAGCCCAGGAGTTGGAGGTTGCTGTGAGCTGTGATGCCACAGCACTCTACCCAGGGGGATAGCTTGAGGCTCTATCTCAAAAAAAAATATATATATATAGAAAGAAAGACTTCCCCATAGTAGTAGTCACCATTTAAAAAAAAATATTTATTATGTGTATATAAAATACATACATATAGTATATAATTTTATTTTGATAAGGTTTGAAATAAAGATAGCTAGGAATAGTTACTATAATTTAGGTCAATGTTTCCCAAAGTGAATTTCAGGTAATGTTACAACCACAGGGGTTATCTCACCCTTGGAGCCTCATAGCGCTCAGGGGCACATTAAAATCTCTCAGAGGTTTTGCAGCAAAGACTTGTATCTGTGTTTAACCTAATGTTTCCCAAACATAGTTGATTATAGAACCATCTTCCTGCATAGAACCTATAAACAACACGTGGTATGAGGTCTTGCAGAGAAATAGAAGGGGCAGTAGCCCAGGAGTGAATGCAGGTAGTTCTGAGGTCATGATGCCTCCATAGTAGATCACGGCTGCGCTTTCTTCAGAGGGAAAAACAGGTAACAACTGTTCGGAGGCTAATGTGTGGCCTCACACAAATGCTCCTTCCTCTCCCCCTCCTTTCCTGGAATCCTGGAACACCAAGGGCCTAACTAGCTCCGCCCCAAAGGTCTGTGCCTGAAGGATACTAGACCACCAGAATCCTCCAACAGGCAGTGGAATCTATTTATCCCCTAAGGCCGTATATAAAAAGAGGCCTCCAACTGCCCTCAGTGCAGACACCATCTTTGGCTCTGCCCAGGTGGAGTCTCTGTCCCTTTCATAAAACCTGGCCTGAACCTCTCCATTCTCTGGCCTCGTCTCTGGGCACACACTGCTGAACCCCCTTTCAACCACCTGAGATGATGAAAGTGCTAATTTGTTTCACTGTAGTAACCATTTTACTATGTATATGTACTTTAGACATGCCCAAGACCTTAAATATACACATTAAACATTATTAGAAATAAATAAATACCACTAGGACTTCATGTCTGGGAAGGCAAAGCGCGAGTCAAATAATGGCAGCGGTGGGGGAAACCAGGATGGTGAAGGTGTCAGTTCGTGGCATACTAGAGTTTTGATCAGGGTGTGAGTGATGGAATAAGCCCCACATTTTAGTCTTTTATATCTACTCTGTTAAATTTAAATTAAAAATAACAAACCAGGGCCCAGACCCAATTTATTCAGAGGTTCATAATGTTGCTTGGCCAGGAAAGACTCCCTATGGAATATTTTAATTGGCTCAGACAAAATTTCTACTTTACTATATTTTATTTCATTTCCAATTTAGTAGTCTGACAGAATCATCGTTAAGTCAAATGTTATAATTAAAAAAAGGAGAGAGAATTTCCAATTTTTCCCTTAGCTGGGGCAGATGAGACGTTGATTTTTTTTTTCTTCATGTAAGTAAAACAAACAAACAAACAAAAAAACCCCAAACTCACTTCCAGAGGCCCTAGTTCACGCTTCCCTGAGGTGGGTGTACATTAGGCTTTGCCCCCTTTATTCTCATCACTGCTGTTTTATTTTGCAGAATCTGCCAGAGAAATAGCTGAGTCCTGTAGACCCTGCCCACTTCATGCTTTATTTTTCCTACCTCAGAGGGGTCCTCATTGCTGCCCAGCAATTCTTCATTATTTCTGTTGGGACCACTCCAGATTTCCCCTCACACTCCAGCCCCTCTTTAGCAAGTGATCTCACCATCTACTCCATTGAGAAGACTAAGCAAATCAATCATAAAGCCTCTGTATCTACCTGGACCCCTTTCTTTAAATGTATTTGCCTCTAGAGATATCTGTTAATGTTTCCTTCCACTTTTAGTAACTTCAGTTTCTGCCTTTCCATCTGATCCTTCCCCTGTCCTGTGTTATGGGTCAGGTCTCTCCTGTGTGACCTTGGGCAGGTTACTTCACTGCCTCAACCTCAGTTTTCATAGTCTTGACTACCTTGATGCCTGCTGTAAGAATTGAGTGGGAATGCAAACAAACACCCTACCCTGAGACACAGGAAATCCTTGATAGATGTTATAGTAGCTCTTCTTATGCTTACAACTTACTAGTTTTCATTTTTTTAAATTAACATAATTGGGGCATAAAATATATAAAATAAAATAAAAATTTTAAGTGTACAGACTGATGCGGTTCTGTAAGTATATGTATCCATGTAAGTACCACACCGATCAAAGGGACCATTTCTGTCACTCCCGACAACATTTTCAGGCCCATTTACAATCTATTCCCTCCACTTCCTGCTGCAAATAAACACTTATCTGATCCTATCACTTTAGATTTGTTTAAGATGTTCTAGAACTTCATTTAATTGGAATTATTCAGTGTATATTTTTTGTCTAGTTTATTTTGCTTGCATAATTAAAAACCTTTTTCATGTTGCAGAATGTGATATTAGTTCATTCTTTGTATTGCTGAGTAGCATTTTATTGTATGAATATATACAATTTGGTTTTGTATGAAGGTATAAAAATTATTGACATTTTCACTCTGGATGCACGTTTGGGGTTTTTCAGCTTTTTTGGTGACTGTCATTAAAGTCGTTATTAACACTTATCTATTAGAGCAGCAGTTCTCAACCTGTGGGTTGCGACCCCTTTGGGGGTTGAATGACCCTTTCATAGGGGTCACCTAAATACATCCTGCATATCAGATATTTATATTACGATTCATAATTGTAGCAAAATTACAGTTTTGAAGTAGGAACGAAAATAATTTTATGGTTGGAGGGTCACCACAACGTGAGGGACTGAATTAAAGGGTCGTGGCATTAGGAAGATTGAGAACCACTGTACTAGAGTTTTTATGGGCATATGAGATTGGACATTTAAGTTTGAAAAGTAGAAAAAGTACCACATACCTCATTGCTGAATATTACTACAGTCACCTTCAAAGTACTCCCCTTAGGTAGCTGTGCACCAACACCAGCACCTAGTCCACCCTTCAAAGCAATTTTAGAACTCTTTTTCTGGAATGGTCATCAGATCTGTCATCATATGTGGTCTGACAATTAAGGTTTTGAACTCATCCTGGAGAAAGTGGTACATTTGTATATGCATACTATAGAGCACTACTACTCAGCCATGAAAATATGGTGATCTTGTGTCTTTTGTGACAACCTGGATGGAATAGGAAATCATTCATTCTTCTAAGTGAAACATCACAAGAATGGAAAAATAAATATGTGTATTCAATACTAAGATGGAACTAATCCATCAGCATTTAAGTTCACATATGGAAGCAAATCTCAAGGAAAATCAAGCAGAGGTAGAGGGAGAAGAAGGGGATGGGTAAATTTACACCTACTGGGTACAGTGTACACAATCTTGGTCAAAGACACACATATAACTTTGACTCACTTTGTACAAAAAGCAAAGTATGCAAATAAAACATGCATATCCCTAATAATCTGAAATAAGAAAAGGCAAGATATAACATCATGACTATAATTAACAATATTGTATTTTATATTGTATACTTGAAATTTTCTAAGAAGGTACAGATAAAATGTCTTCACCTAAGAAAATAAACAATATTATGTATTGGTAGGCACTTGGGTTGTTTCCATGTCCTTGTGATTGTGAATTATGCTGCTATAAACATTTGAGTGCAGGTATCCTTTTTTTTTAAATTTTTAAATAAAATGACCTTTTCCATTTGGGTTTGCTGAATTAAATGGTGAGTCTACTTTAAGTTCTCTGAGGTATTGCCATAAATTTTTCCTTAATGTTGTGTTAGTTTGCAGTCCCAACTACACTGTATAAGAGTTACCAGGGAATCTCACTGCTGGGGGAATTGCAAACTGATATAACCTGTTTGGAAAGAAGTATAGAGAATTCTCGAAGAATTACAAGTTGACCTTCCATTGAATTCAACAATCACATTAGTAGGTTATCTACCCAGGGGAAAAAATCATTTTACCACAAGGACATTTGCACCAGAATGTTTTTCAGAGCTCAATTCACAATTGCCAAGATGTGGAAGCAACCCAAGTGCCTATCAAACCATGAATGAATTAACAAACTCTGGCATATGTCTACTTTGGCATACTATTTAGCCACACAAAAGGGTGGAGACTTTACATCTTTTGTGATTACCTGGATGGATTTGAAACACATTCTTCCTAGTAAAGTATCACAAGAATGGAAACACAGGTATCCAATGTACTCAATGCTAATATGAAACCAATGTATAAATAACTACATACCCACAGGAAAGAAAAACAGAACTAGTGAGTGGGAGGAGAGATGAGGGAGGGTAATCGGCAGGTTCTCACACAATGTGCACAATTAGGGCTCAACTAACTTGAACTGTACCTTAGAAATGAAAACAATGTGATCTAAACATTTGTATCCTCATATTAATCTGAAATTTAAAAAAAAAGTTACTTTCTCTCCACATCCATGCCAGCATCTGTGTTGTTTTGGGACTTTTTAATATGAGCTATTCTTACTAGAATTTGGCGATATCTCATTGTGGTTTTGATTTGTATTTCCCTAATGATTAGAGACATTGGGCACTTTTCCAAGAAATATTGACCATTAGTGAATCTTCATTTTAAAAGTTTCTGTTCATGACTTTTACCCACTTTTTAAGAGGTTATTTGGTTGTTGCTGATTTGCTTGAGTTCTTTGTAGATTTTGGTTATTGGTCCTTTATCAGATGAAGAGCTTGTGAATATTTTCTCCACTCTGTTAGTTGTCTATTTACTCTATTGATTATGTCCTTGGCTATGTAGAAGATTTTTAATTTAATTAAGTCCCATTTATGTGGATCACTACAAAAGTTTTAAGACATACTGCATTATTATTTCCCCTTATTCTATGGGTTGTCTATTTGCTCTTTGGATCATGTCCCTGCCTTGTGGAAGCCTTTTCAATTTGATCAGCTCCCATTTATTTATTTTTGTTTTTGTTGTGATTGCTTTCAGAGCCTTCTTCATGAATTCTTTGTGTAGGACAGTATCTATAAGAGTTTTTCCAACATTTCCTTCTGTGATTCTTATAGTTTCATGCCTTAGATTTAAGTCTTTTATGCATCGTGAGTTAATCTGAATGAGTGGTAAGAGGTGCAGATTCTGTTTTAGTCTTTTACATGTGGCTATCCAGTTTCCCCAGCACCTTTTTTTTTTTATTAAGTTATAACAGTATACATTAATACTATCGTGGAGTACAGTGTACTGTTTCTGCATACAATTTGAAGTACTTTCATCCGACTTGTTAACATAGCCTTCATGTCTTTTTCTTAGTTATTGTGTTAAGACATTTATATTCTACATTTAGAGAGATTCACATGTACCCTTATAGGATGAACCATAGGCCTGATCCCGTCAATCACCCTCCCTACACCCATCCTCCCCCCTCTCCTCCCCTCCCTCTCCCCTCTCCCCATGTTCCTGGGCTAAAATTGAGTTATAGTTTCCTATGAAAGCTATAAATTAGTTTCATAGTAGAACTGAGTACACTGGATACTTTTTCTTCCATTCTTGGGATACTTTGCTAAGAAGGAAGAAAAAGTATCCAATGTACACACTGCTATTACAAAATTAATTTATACCTTTTATATGAAAGCTATAACCTAATAACAGCTTAAGAATACGAGGAGGGGGGAGGGAGAGGGAAGGGGGAAATGGGTGGAGGGAGGGGGATTCTAGGGATCACTTCTGTAGTTTATCTTACAAGGGTACAAGTGAACCAACCTTTCTAAGAGGAGAATATGAACGTTTTGGCTCAATAAGTAGGTAAATGACATGAAGGCTATGTTAACCAGTTTGATGAAATGTTTCAAATTGTATGTGAAAACACCACACTGTACTCCAGAAATGCATTAATGTACATAGTTACCATTCAATAAAAAAAGAAGGCTATTTTCCAGCTCCATCCATGTAAACATGAAGGAAGTAAAGTCTCCATCTTTCTTAATGGCTGCATAGTATTCCATGGTGTACATATACCACAATTTATTGATCCATTCATGGATTGATGGGCTCTTGGGCTTATTCCATGATCTAGCAATTATGAATTGGGCTGCAGTGAACATTCTGATACAGATATCTTTATTGTAGTGTGACTTTTGGTCTTCTGGATATATACTTAATAGAGGAATTATAGGATCAAATGGCAGGTCTATTTTTAGTTCTTTGAGTGTTCTCCAGATGTCTTTCCAAAAGGAATGTATTAGGTTGCAATCCCACCAGCAGTGCGAAGTGTTCCCTTTCTCCACATCCATGCCAGCATCTGTGATTTTGTGATTTTGTGATGTGGGCTAATCTTACTGGTGTTAGATGATATCTCAAAGTAGTTTTGATTTACATTTCTCTGATGATTAAGGATGGTGAGCATTTTTTCATATGTTTGTAGGCCATGTGCCCATCTTTTTCAGAGAAATTTCTCTTTAAGTCCCTTGCCCACCCTGAGAGGGGATCACTCGTTTTCTTCTTGCTAATATGTTTAAGTTCTCTATGGATTCTGGTTATTAAACCTTTGTCAGAGACATAACCTGCAAATACCTTCCCCCATTCTGAGGGCTATCTACTTGCTTTACTTACTGTCTTTTTGGCTGTGCAGATGCTTTTTAATTTGATCAAATCCCAGTAGTGTATTTTTGATGTTCCTTCAATTGCCTGGGGGGTCCTCTTCATAAAATGTTCACCCAGGCCAATTTTTTCAAGTGTTTTCCCTACACTTTCTTCTAGTATTTTTATGGTTTCATGTCTTAAGTTTAAATCTTTAATCCAGTGAGAGTCAATCTTAGTTAGTGGTGAAAGGTGTGGGTCCAATTTCAGTCTTCTACAGGTAGCCAGCCAGTTCATCCAGCACCATTTGTTAAATACGGAGTCTTTTCCCCACTCAATGTTTTTAATTGGCTTGTCAAAGATCATATAGTGGTAAGTTCATCTCTTGGTTCTCTATTCTGTTCCATACATCTACCTCTCTGTTTTTGTGCCAGTACCATGCTGTTTTGATCACTATGGATTTATAGTATAGTCTGATGTCTGGTAGCGTTGATTCCTCCTGCTTTAAATGGGGATTTCTTCCCCATGTATGTTTTTGTCTGTTTTGTCAAAAATAAGATGAGAATATGCAGATGATTTCATCTCTGGGTTCTCTGTTCTGATCTATAGGTCTATGTGTCTGTTTTTGTGCCAGTACTATGCTGTTTTGGTTACTATAGCCTTGCAGCATAGCTTGAAGTCTAGTAAGTGATGCCTCCTACTTTGTTCTTATTATGTAAGATTACATTTTTTTCTATATCCGGAAAAAATGGTATTGCTATTCTAGTAGGAATTGCATTGAATCTGTAAATCACTTTGGCTGGTATAGCCATTTTAACAATGTTGATTCTGCCAATCCATGAGAATAGGATATTTTTCTATCTGTTTACATCTTGGGCAATTTCTTTCCTTAGAGTTTTATAATTCTCCCTATAGAGATCTTTCACGTCCTTTGTTAAATATATTCCTAGGTATTTTATTTTCTCTGTTGTTACTGCATCTTTGATTTGGTTCTCAACTTGGCTGTTGTTGATGTATATGAAAGCTACTCATTTGTGTACATTAGATTTGTATAACCTGAGACTTTTACTGAATTTATTTATCAATTCCAGGAGTCTCTTGGTTGAATTTTAAAAATAATAATAATAATTCACCACAACCAAGTGGGCTTCATTCCGGAGATGCAAGAATGGTTCAACATACACAAATCTGATATATAAATTCATCACATAAATAGATGCAAAAAAAAAAATAAAAGTCACATGATCCTCTTAATTGACACAGGAAAAGCATTTGACAAAATTCAGCACCTTTTCATGATAAGAATACTTAATAAAATTGGTATAGATGGGACATTCCTCAAATATAATGGCCATATATGACAGACCTCTAGCTGACATTGTATTGAATGAGGAAAAATTGAAAGTATTCTCATTTAGAGCTGGAATCAGACAAGGTTGCTCACTTTTTTCACCACTTTTATTCAGCATGGTGCTGAAAATAATTTTGGTACTATATTTTTAATACTGCAGCTTTATATTAAGTCTTAGAATTAAATAGTGTCTGTCCTCTGATTTTATTCTTTTTTTAAGAAAATATTTTAAGGCCATTCTAAGTCCTTTAAGTTTTTATGTAAGTTTTAAAATGAGCTTGCTAATTTCTATTGTAATAGAAGGGTGGTTCAACAAATAAAATATGTGCAAGAGCTTTGTGTATAGATTTGTGTATGTTGAATCATACAATGCCTATTAGAATTTGACTAGAATTTAATTAAACTTATAGATCAATTTGAAAAGAATAGACATCTTAATATTGAGTCCTCCAATTAATAATGTGTTATATCTATTATTTAAATTTTCTTTTTTTCTCAGAAATATGTTGTAGCTTACAGAATCAAGATCTTGTATATATTTTATTTGATATATTTCTAAGAATTTTATGTTTTATGATGCTTTTGTAAATATCTTCTAAAAATTTTAATTTCTAGTTGTTTTTTTCCTAGTACATGGAAATGCAATTAATTTTTATATATTGGCCTTATAACGTATGACCATGCAAATTTTACTTACTGAAAAGTAAGGAAAATTACTTACTTACTAGGGTTTGGGTGTATATGTGTGTGTATGTGTATGTGTGTGTGTGTGTGTGTGTGTGTGTGTGTGTTT
This sequence comes from Galagoides demidoff, assembly GCA_963574575.1. NCBI lineage: Eukaryota > Metazoa > Chordata > Mammalia > Primates > Galagidae > Galagoides > Galagoides demidoff. The sequence goes on from CAUYQV010076728.1 coordinate 26,100, forward strand.
GAGAGAGAGATCCTTAGTACTTTCTGTGTGAATTATACATTGTAAACAATCATGCCTTCTACAAATAAAAAAAGATTTACTCCTTCTTTCCTAATACCTATGCCTTTCATTTCTTTTTCTCATATTTGACTGCAACAAAGTCTAGAATGATATTGAATAGAGGCAGTTGGAATGAATAAACTTAGTCCTAATGTTTTATTTGTATATATGTTAGAAATCTACCTTACAAAATTGTTGCTTTGGCTTTCATCAGTAGGTTGTTTTTAAAATGGAGTAATAAAAGAATAGGTTTTTATATTTACTCATATATTTACCATTTCCATTTCTTCATTTTCTATTGATGTGAATTCCCATCTAGTATTGCTTCAATTCAATCTTAAGACTATTCTTTTGTATTTTTTGTAGTGCTAGTCTGTAGGCAACAGATTTTGGCAGTTATATTTTTAAAGAAAATGTCTTTATTTCACTCTTGTTTTAGAAAGAAATGTTTTCTGTCTGGATATAGAATTCTGGGCTATTTTTTTTTCAACATTTTAAATATATCATCCCTTACTACTAATATATGGCCTTTTTGAAGTGTTAGTTGTGTGTTGAATGCTAATGAGGTGGTAACAGGGTGTTAAAGAGGTTTCTCCACGCTGGCTAGTTTAGAACTCTAATATTAGTCTCCCACCTCTGCTTGACTTGTAATATCTTTGTTTTGCTGTAGGCCCCATAACAATACTTCATTGTTAGCCTCCTGTGGTCTTTTCTTTCACATGAGCAGTCCAGTCTTCAGTGAAGGACTCATGGAGGCACCCCTTACAGAACTTTGGAGCTTACCTCTGGAATCTGTGGTGCTCCTCAGATTCTATCCTCCTCTGTATTTCCAAACTGATGTGTGACTTCTCAGCTGAGGCAGAATGCTGAAAGAATGGAGCATTTGGACTCCAGCTCCACTGGAGCTGTTTTGGGAAATTGTACCAAGTGGAAAACAGGATAGGATGGTTTGTAGCAAACATGATGCTTGCCTTTTGTGCTTCTGTTTCTTCCCCCAATGCCTAAAAGTACTTTCTTTTAATATTTTCCTCAGTTTTGTAGCAATATATGATTGTTGGAGCCAGCTCATCCCAGCTTGGTGAGAAGCAACTTTTAAATTTTTAGAAATACTGCCAGACAGTTGTTAAACAATTTGTAGGTTGGAATCAGCTAAACGGGGAGTATGCAATATGCCATGAAACCAGCAAATGTTACAATCCAGGCTTTTATTTTTTTCTTTTTAAATATGAGAACTGATCGTTCATCATTTACCAGTGTATCACTGTTTAATGATGGTAGGGCTGGTCAGGTACTAATTGCTCCATCATGGCTAGAAGATGAAGTTCCATTTTCTTAATTCACTTATTTCTTAATCCATTTCCAATTTGATTTTAATTGCCTCCAATCTACTTTAAAAGACTATTTTGTCCCTCAACTTTTCTATGTTCTTTTTTTATTCATGCCTCTGATAACTGGACCCATATTTGCTGATATTTCTTCTGACCTTGGTTACTGTAAGTATACATTAAAATTGGTATTTGTTTTCTGTCTCACTAATTGCTCTTTCTGTTACATTTAAGGACTTCTTTTTCCTGCCCCTGAACTGCAGGATCCCTCTATCATTCAATTCCTCCTTCAGGTAGCTGGATGGTGAAAGAAGAGGGTTCTGACGTGTAATGAAATTTGAGGTATATGAAAAAACAATGTAATTGCTCTTTCTTGTCTATTCATACACTTTTGTTGGTCTGGTGAACCCTTTTGTGATTTTCAACTTTCAATTCACTGTGATCTACATATTCCACCCCTACCTTCACCCCTTGAAAAGATTCATGTCAATGACTTCTCTGATCCTCTGCTGGAAATGACTTGAAACACTTGAAGCTGAGAAACCAAGAAGAGATAAGAGAACAGAAAGGGAACGGGTCCTGGAGGTACTTGTATATCTGCCAATTTTCATACTCTTCTTCTTTTGATCACTCATACCTTCTACAAATTCCAGCTTATGCCTATTATAGTTCATATTGGATTCTGTCACTTTAAACAAAATGTGGTCTAATTCTCAGTTCTACTTTTAATGTAGTTAAAATTCACATCTTCCATGAGGCTTCTCTGACTACCCTTGCCCCAGAATATCCATTTCTTCTGTGTAACTAGTATTTTCTCGTCTTTTCCCCAATTAGGCATGAAGTTATATTATTCAGTATATTCATCATTATGTTTATGTATTAGTTCAACTAGAAGCTACTTAAGGGCAGGTATAATTTTTCTCTGTATTTCTTTGTTTTTCATTCAGTGTCTAGTAATTTTTAGAAACTCAACCCATCCATGGTGATGGATTGATTTCTGAATCTATTTAAATGTACATAGTCTTTAGAAAACTCTATTTAATTTTTGTTCCTTTCCAAATCAACTCATCCTGTTTACTTGACACTACAACATCAACATGATTAATCACTTCTTTTAGAAGAAATAAGTTTAATTAGTTAAACATCAATCCATGGATTTAGTGAAATGGCTAATCCAATACATTTATCTTAACAAACAAGATAATTTGATGTGGTCTAGATATTTTAGTGACTAGTTATTATAGTTGATCAAATGTGCTTCATCTATCACAATGTGATTGGATGATTATGATTAACCTTCAAGTACCCCTAACATTTCCCTTCCAACTTGTGGAGACAAGTGTCCTAAAAAAAGCATTTGTGGCTGTATTTCCTCTGTTTAGAAAATTCCCTTTACTCTATATCCACTCTCTTCCTGGAACTTTCTCATGCTGGCCTGATTTCTCCTCTTTACAGCTTGTTTTCACGTGACTAGAGTTCTCATTCTTTATATAGCTGCTTTTGTAGAGTAATCAAGTACACTTGGCCTTCCAATTTAATACTACTTACATGATGCAAATAAGCCAAACAAGTAACAGACACAGTCAATAAAACAAAATTACCATACACTTTAAGATGTAAGAATGACAAATTAGAGATTGGTTTCATTATGAGAGAAGTCACAGAAGTTGACTGTCTTTTAAAACATCTAGTCTGAATGACATCAATTTACACATGAGAAAAGCAAAGCTCAAGTGAAGGGAAATGACCTGCTCCAGGTCATGTAGTTGGTTATTTTTAAAGCTGGGAACAGAACCATGGTTTGACCCCTAGTTCACAGCTCTTTCCTTCATCACAAATATTTTAAGTTGAAATTCTCTCTTCTGTTTTGTCCTACTTACCTACCTTGAAAGTAGAAAACTAAATGGATATTCTTTTTCATTGTTTCTTTACTTTCTATTTTGTCTGCTACTCTTCACAGAAAAAAAATTCCATAGCAAGTTGGCTATACTAGCCCTCTCCTTTCCTATATTTTCTTTTCTTTCTTCAATTTAATCTACTTTCATTCTACTTCATATCTACCCTACTGTCAATGTCACCAGTTATCTCCATGTTGCTAAATTCATTGTCACTTCTCTGTCCATCTCCTATTGAATTATCAGCAGCATTCAGTATGAAAAATACTTCTCTTTTGAATTCTATGAATCAACAAACTATGATTTTCCTACTCTTTTCTTTTTTGATTTTTAATTGTCTTCTTCTCCTCCAACTTAACTCTAAAGAAACTTTTCCAGTTGTCAAAATTTCAAAGAAGAAGCTGTGAAAAATCTTGGTAGGAAAACCTGACAAAGACATTACAAAAAATAAAATTACAATCAAATATACCTCACAGAGGCAAAAATCCTTAACAAAATATTAGTAAATAAAATCTAATAGCATATAATAAATGGATAATACCAAATGGAGTTTATCCATGGATGTAATTTTGGTTTACTATTAAAAAGTTAGCGATGTTATTCACTATACTAACAGAATGAAGGAGAAAAATGTATGACCATCTTAATGGATAGGGAAAAAATCATTTCATAAAATTTACACCCATTCATTGATAAAAGTTTTTAGAACTCTAGAAATAGAAGGAATTTCCTCAATCTGATAAATGACATCTATGGAATACCAGCAGTTAACATCATTTCTGATGGTGAAATATTTAGTGCTTTTCCCTAAGACCACAAAAAGGCAAACATGTCCATTTTTACCACTTCTATCAACATTTTATTTATTTATTTATTTATTTATTTTTTAAAAAAATTTTATTGAATGGTAACTATGTACATTAATGCACTTCTGGGGTACAGTGTGGGGTTTTCGCATGCAATCCGAAATACTTCCATCAAACTGATCAACACAGCCTTCATGTCATTTTCTCAGTTATA
>CAUYQV010076730.1:0-11901 GCA_963574575.1 Galagoides demidoff
AATGGCCGGGCGTTGTGGCGGGTGCCTGTGGTCCCAGCTACTTGGGAGGCGGAGGCAAGAGACTCACTTGAGCCCAGGAGTTGGAGGTTGCTATGAGCTGTGATGCCATGGCACTCTACCCAGGGGGATAGCTTGAGGCTCCGTCTCAAAAAAAAAAAAAATGACATTAGCTCCAATATCCAATGGGATGTTTGCCCCAGTACCTCATGGGATCCTTACACAAGCCTGGAAATTGAACAAGGTACGTTTTATTGTCCCTATTTTGTAGACAGAGAGGTTGAGGTCTCTTGAGGCTAATATCTTGGTTATGTTGACAGTCTTTGAGATGTACACATTGTCAGTTTCTTTTTCTTTTTTTGGAGACAGAGTCTCTCTCTGTCACCCTAGGTAGAGTGCTGTGACACCATAGCTCACAGCAACCTCAAACTCTCGGGCTCATTTGATCTTCTTGCCTCAGCCTCCCAAGTACCTGGTCTACAGGAGCCTGCCAACTATACCTGGATGTTTTTTTCTACTTTTAGTAGAGACAGGGTCTTGCTGTTTCTCAGGCTGCTCTCAAACTCCTGAGCTCCAACAATCTACTCTCCTCAGCCTTCCAGAGAGCTGGGATTACATAAGTGAATCACCACTCTCAGCCAAGAATGGTTAATTTATTAATTCACCCTTCCCATTGAGTACCTCCTAAATACTAGGCATTATTCTAGATACCGGTTGTGGACAGTGAAGCAGACATATGAAATGCCTGCCATTGTGTAGAATATTTTGTAAAGGTAAAATGGACAATAAATGGGAAAGTCAATCAATAAACAAAAACATCTCCTGTGGTCATAAGTGCTATGGGGACTGAGGGGACAGGGTGGTACGGTTCACAAGGGGTAGGAGGTAAGTGGGGGTAACAAGGCCTCGGGAATAAAAGTTGCTGGGTGGGAGACACAGAGGTAGAGGCCGAGATGGGAGGAGCTTCTGGTTTTGAGGACCAGTGTCCTGGAACAGGGAGAGAGATGGGGCCAGAGTGCGCTGGCCATCTGGAGTTATGTAGGTCACACGGACTTTATTTAAATGTCATAAGCACCATTGGAATGTTTTGAAAATGTGTTTTGGGGCAGGGGACTCATGAATTGGTTGATTTCTATGCTGCAAATACCCCTCCGGTATTGTATAGAAAGCTGGTGGTAGAGAGCAGCAGGGGAATCAAAGCGGCCAGCTAGAGGCAGATGGCAGCTGGCCAAACTGTCTGGTCCAAGTAAGAAAAGACAAGGGCTTGGTGATGACAGCAGATGGACATCTCATCTGGAGCTGGTGAGAAATACTTTGATTCGGGATTTGGGGTGAGGGGGTTTGGTCCAATTTTAAATGATGCTGCCAGCCAAGCAGGTGGGAAAGACTAAGGTAGAGGTTGCTGGGAAAACACGGAGGAGGTCGGCTGGGGACCTGCGGCTTCCACCTTCCCACAGGAGGAGGCAGCCTGGAGCTTGGGGCTGGGAGAGCCCAGTGCTGGAGATGTATGTTTTGGAATCACAGGCATGTAAAGGACATTTAAATCCACAAAGTTGGCTAAGACCACCCAGAAAGAGAGAGTCATTGGACAAGAGGTCTCAGAACTGGGATTTTAATTCTTCGTTTTACTTAAAAATGAGCTAGAAAGATAGAGGGAGCATATTAGTTCTATGAATTGATGTTACAAAATACCTATATTAAGCTAGTGAAAAAACTGCCAAGAAAACTTTTCTTTAAATTTTACATTTAAAGAAATTTTACATTTAAAGAAATTTTACATTTAAATTTACTATGAAGGTATAGACGATTAGGTCACATTGTGTTTGTGTGGTGAAGTTCAAGTTGTAGTTGTGCCTCACACCCAGTAGGTGTGCCATGAATCCTTACATTGTGCCCATTAGGTGGGAACACGCCAATCCCTCTTCTTCCTCCTCATCCCTCCTCCCTAGTTGAGTTTAATTGTGTTTTTCTCTTGTGTGAGAACATAGTTGTTCATCTACTGGTTTCATATTAGTATTAAGTACATCGGATACTTGCTTTTCCATTCTTGTGGATACTTTACTAAGGAGAGTGTTCTTCAACTCCATCCAGGTGAATACAAAAGATGTAAAGTCTCTACCTTTCTTATACATGTATTCCATGATATACATATACCACAGTTTGTTAATCCATTCCTGGGTTGAGGAACACTTGGGTTGATTCTACATCTTGGCCATTGGGAATTGAGCTGCGATAAACATTCTAGTGCAAATGTTCTTATGGTAAGATCATTTTTTCTTCTGTGTAGATACCTAGTAATGGGATTGTGGGATCAAATGGAAGGCCAACTTTTAGTTCTTTGAGCACTTTCCGTGCTTCTTTTCAAAGAGGCTGTATTAGTTTGCAGTTCCACCAACGATGTAAAAGTGTTCCTTTGTCTACACATCCTTGCCAGCATCTGCAGCTTTGGGAGTTTGTGATGTGAGCTATTCTCATTGGGGTTAGGTGGTACCTCAAGGTAGTTTTATTTGCATTTCTCGGATGATTAGGGAGAATAAGCATTCATTCATGTGTTTGTTGGCCATTCTTTTGTCTTCTTTGGAGAAGATTCTGTTGATATCTCTTGCCTAATGATAAATGGGATTATTTGCTCTTATTATTTGGGAAACTTTTTAAAAACATGTTTTGGAAAATCACCACCAAGTATAAGAATGGAGTGTTGACTGTTGGGGCACTGAGACTGAACTTGGTATAACATCCCAGCACAACTTCTATCAGCTCGAACATATCAGAAACTACAGGAAACTTGGGTTCTTATCTAGAAAGCAGGGATGACAGCAGCACCCTCAGAACCTACAGGCTTAGCAAAGCCAACTTGCTCTGTGGCCCTGCCCACCCTGAGATGATTCTTCCCACACCATGTTGGTTTGAAATGTGTTCTCCAAATGAGCCCCAGAGCTTTTGACTAGAACCACAAGTGTCAAAGAGACTTGAACTCAGATCTTTGCTACTCAGTTCACCAGCTGCCTTTGACACAACATGTGTGACTTCAAGTACCATGAACCTTAGTTTTCTCCTCTTTACCAAGGGGATCCAACACCAAATCTAATGGGTATCATTGGGTGACTGTGAAAATGTGTTTAAGCACATAGCACTGCTGTCTAGTAAGTCCTCAGTACATCCTCATGATCGAGGTCATCGCTGTGATGTGCAAGAAAGCCCTTTGCAAACTGTAAAACTTTGTGCACCCCAAAGAGATGTCTCAGTTGTTATTCACAGGAAACTCATTGCTGCCAAGTTGAAGGGCTGCCCTTCACCGAAGTTTGAAGCATCTCTTTCTCCAGTCCTTTATGGGATCTGTGATTGTTTTCTCCTCTCAGATTTGGCCCTGGCTCACCCCCTCCAGGAAGACTTCCCTAATTAATTGCACTCTGTCTACTCTTTATTCTCCAAACACTGGATCCTTAGGAGTAAATTCAGCTTTACAAAACAGATGAATTAAGTTAATTAGTTGTAGCACCAGAGGATTCCTCAGGATTGCTGTAAATCATGCTCTCCCAAAGCACAGTTAAACAACACGCAATTTACAAACATTTGATTAACACTCAGGGGCTCTGGGACACTGATACTGCCCAAATTGAGCCCCGGCTTTGGTGTGGTCTATTTTAGTGCTCATACATTAAATTGACTTTGCTTGTCTTCAGAGCTGGCTTTGCCTCTTTTAGGATTTACTATTAAATTCCCGAGGAGAGGGCCCTGGACTATAATTTCCACCACCTTCAGGGAGGAAATGCAGGAAAGTGCCCTAGGTGATTCTGGAGGAGGGGAGACTGCAGTCTGATCAAGCCTCCGTTCACAGCTGTTGTACAACCTTCATTGCCTCTCCACCGTGGAACGTGTGAACTTCTTGGAATGGGAGTAAATTGTACACAAGGAGTGGGAAATTTGTGTACAGTAACAAGGGATTGTGGAACTACAGAAGGTAATAGTTTTAGAGATTTTTCTCTTCTTAGTTTGTTTCCTGTGTTAGCCCCTCTTCAAATGATGGTAAAACCTTTCCACGGATGAGTCGGTGCGCTCGGCCTCAGGGACAACAGTACAATGGGATGCGGAGGAGAACAGCCTGCTCCTCCTCAACTCAGGAGGGGAAGGCTTTGAGGGACAGAGACGGCAAATCTCCACGTGACAGTGCTGAACAAAAATATAAGGCAGCTAAGTCCCGGCCCCTTCTGGGAAGGAAGCAAAAGAGAAGACAGGGACTCCTGCACTTTGGGTTCCATAAAAGCCAGAGACAGATGCCCTAGGTGAGTTCAGAGGACTGAGCAGCCAGAAGACTCCACGAAATTAAATAAAGATCTCCTGAGAGGGGCATGGAAGAGCTCTTTAGAAGAGTCAGCTGGATGATGGCCCAGATCAAGTCCAGACACTCCACTTTCAGGAACGATGGGACGACACAGACTTTGAGGTGGGACGACCACCAGCAGATGCAGACACAGAGCTCCTCCCCAGCCTTCTGGAGGCTCACAGTGAGTCCTTGTTAGCAGTCTTCTGTTTTTGTGACCTTCCTGGTATGGCATGACCTTGACATCTGTCTCCACACTCCAGGCTCAAGAAAGTCTGTCTTACACCAGGCACTCCCTGGCTCATGAGAAGAGCTGGGCACTGCCTACAGGGCCATGGAAACCCCCAGGCCTTCCTGATTCCTCCCCTGCTCTTGCTCTATGCTGAGACCCCACCTGGTTCCAGGCTTGGGCTCTGTCCTGGGAGGAAGATCGGCTCCACTTCTGGCATCCGGGCTCTCTATCTGGTCCCCCTAGTGTTCCCTTCCTAATTAGGAAATTAAGGATTCAGGCCCAGCCATGTTTTCCCCCATCCAATTCTACTCCTGTGTGAATGATGATAATGGTCGGTTATCAACACCTTCTGTCCACTTTTTAACCTATCCTCATTTTAGCATAGAGAGACATGTGTATATATATATACAGGGGGCAAAAAAAAGTATACACACATCGAGAAAATGCCTGTAGTCAACTTGTAATATTCACTAAATACCAATAACAAAAGGTGAATACACGTCACAGTGAGCACTTCTTAGAATCACAGAAGTCAAAGGTGACTAAGGATTACAAATTTAACACGGTTTTTTCCTTTCTTAAGAAGTATACACCTTTTTTGGGCACTCTCTGTGTATGTGTGTGTATTTTACAAAAACAAGAGATAGCAACCTATTCATTAATCTGCACCTGTTCTTTTTCCATTTTAGCAATGCATTATGGACATTTCTCTAGATCTATATACAGTCAAGTGCCACATAATGATGTTTCAGTCAATAGCAGGTGAAACATGTCACGGCGATCCCTTAGGGTATAATACTGTACCTTTTCTATGTTTAGATACATTACGATACACACATATTTACCATCATGTCACAACGGCCTACAGTATTCAGAAGAGTAACATGCTGGGCAGGTTTGTAGCCCAGGAGTAACAGGTGCGTGTTGGGCTACGCATTCAGATTTGAATAAGTACACTCTATGATGTTTGCATGTGACAAAAATCACCTATTGACACGTTCTCGGGACATATTTCCATCATTAAGGGAGTGTGGCTGTATAGAAAATCAACTCATCCTTTTAATGGCTGAGTAGTATTCCACAATGTGGAGCAGCATAATGTTGGTCACCATTACCACACTGAGGAACACTGAAGTTGTTTCCTTTGTAAATGACACTGTAATAAGCATCCTTATACATGTGAGCTCACAACTAAATCTCATATTGCTACTGAGTATATCTCGTTTTCACAGTGGTTGGTGGGTGCACAGGTATAACTAGGCTGACTTAAAATGGAATTTCTGGGTCAATTGGTATGTACATTAAACAATGTTATAGGTGCTGAAACTGCCAGATAACACAAGAGAGTAAACTTTAGAGCTAAACTTACTTGCCACTCACTGGCTGTTGACTTTCGGCAAGTTTATGTAAGCTTCTGAAATTCAATTTCCTCGTCTACAAATGAAATAATATATATATTGAAACATGATAATAAATAGATGCCATGTAGCACAAACTCAAAGCTTAATAGCTTACATCTCTTTAATATTCTGCTGTTATTAAAAGACAAATGCTGAACTTACAATTAGCAGAAAGAGTAAAATCAAGGGCATGTAGATGGAAAGCCCATGTGTTAATCTTAACTCTCCCATTATTGGTATCAATCTGGACAAATCCTTTGAATCTCTGGGCCTCTAAAGCCACAATTATTAGAGGTACAGGTCAGAATAAGCTGCGTTTCCATTCTTTTGCAGCTCCATGATCTCTATAATTGCTTACTTTATTTCCAAGGCATTATTGGGAAGAAGCTATCAGTATTTCATATCTGCACAAATTATTTGTGCTGAGACAGAGACAAGACTGCAAAATAAACAAACATCCTGGACCAAGCCCTTATGAGCGATAAACATGGTTGACCCTTAAAGAACGATTTTATGAAGATGCCATTGGCAATCACAGCAACAATAAAAACAAACAAGTGGGACCTAATGAAGCCAAAAAGCTTCTGCACAGCGAAGGACACAGTAATTAAAGCAAATAGACAACCTTTAGAATGGGAGAAGATATTTGCACATTAGGAATCTGACAAAGGGCCGATAATCAGAATCTACAGAGCACTCACACTAATTAATAAGAAAACAGCAAACAATCCCATTTATCCCTGGGAAGAGATAGGAACAGAATATTCCTCAAAGAAGACAGATGAATAGCCAAAAAACACATGAAAAAATTCTCACTGTCCCTAATAACCAGAGAAATACAAATCAAAACCACCCTGAGATATCACCTAACCCCAGTGAGAATAGCCCAAATCACAAAGTCCCAAAGCTGTAGATGCTGGCACAGATGTAAAGAGAAGGGAACACTTTTACACTGTTGGTGGGACTGTAAACTAATACAGCCTTTTTGGAAAGAAGTATGAAGAACCCTCAAAGAACTAAAAGTTGACCTTCCATTTGATCCCGAAATCCCATTACTCGGTATCTACCCAGAAGAAAAATAAAATTATTTCACCATAAGAATATTTGCACTAGAATGTTCATCACATCTCAATTCACAATCACAGAAAGAGTAAAACCAAGGGCATTGGGTGTGGAATCAGTCCGAGTGCTCACCAACCCATGAATGGATTAATAAACTGTGGTATATGTACATCATGGAGTACTATTCAGCCATAAAAAGATAGAGACTTTACATCTTTTTAATTAACCTGGGTGGCCTTGAAGAACATTTTCCTTAGTAAAATATCAGTAGAACAGAAAAGCAAGTATCCAATGTGCTTAATAGTAACATGAAACCAGTAGATGAACAACTACATTCTCACACAAAAGAAAAACACAATTAAATTCAAGTGGAGGGAAAGGGGGAAGAGGAAGGAGTTTGGTGAGCTCTCACCTAATGGGCGCCATGTAAGGGTATATAGCACCCCTCCTGGGTGAAGGGCTCAACTATAACTTGGACTCTACCTAACAAATGCAAACAATGTAACCCAGGCATCCTCAAACTATGACCCGCGGGCCACATGCAGCCCACCTAGGACGTTTATCTGGCCCGCCAGGTGTTTTTACTGCCACTGCCTGTCCTGCTTAGCAGCCATCTCATCCTGGGGCCCACAGTCTGGCCCTCCAACAGTCTGAGGGACAGTGAACTGGCCCCCTGTTTAAAAAGTTTGAGGACCCCTCAATTGTAACCTAATAGTTTGTACCCTCATAGTAATCTGAAAAAAAAAAAAAAAAGGACACAAAAACCACAGTTGGTCCCTAACGAAATCATGTTCTTCTTTCTGATCTTAGCTGTTGTCAGATCTTAGCTGTGGCACTACGTCCACTAGGTTCTCAAACTATCTCCTTACAAAGAGGTTCATTAAAATCATCTCCATGGGGACTAGGGGGTAGCAAACAGATTGGTCCCTAAAACTCTGTTCAAAAGCTCAAGTCCCATTCCCTGACCTCCCCAGGCTGACTCTATCTCTCCCCAGCAGGCTCACAAAGCCTCTATCAACAATGACCCCACAGTCTATTCTGTGGCCTAGTTACCTGCATGTCTAAACTTTTGGTCCTGTGTCTAAATTATTGTTGTATCCCCAAAGCATCTGACCTAGGGCCTATCTTTTGCCTAGCAGAAGCTCGAGGAACCTCTGATGAATGGAAAATTATTGTGAGATTGCTCTTTTTATATAAGTAAACTGATTCAATGCCATAATGATACAAGCCTCTTCTCTTTCTCAGCAAACTTTTCTTATAAGTGCAGCTAAATTTAAGTTCTGACTCATAAAGTATTAGTGTGTTTCACCATGTGAGGACACAAGGAGAAGTCGCTGTCTATAATCCAGGGAGTGGCCCTTACCGGACACTGAAATGCTGGCACTTGGATCTTGGATTTCCCGACCTCCAGAACTGTGAGAAAGACATTTCTATGAGGAAGTCACCCCATTTATGGTACTTCATAATAACACCCTAAATGGACGATGATCTTTATTTATTCATCTGCTTCACTAACATTACTGTGTCCTAGAAGCAGGAACCTAGCTCCAGGTAAGTTCAGTAAAAATTTCCAGATGAACTAGTGGAAGGTCTAAAATCAGGACTCAGCCTTTCTGATGCTCGATTCAGGGCTCACTTTATCCCATGCAGCAGTAATAATTTAGTGCTCATAATTCCATACACCACTGTTTTCTATGGTTATTTTAATATGCAGTTTTCATTTTAATATACAGAAATGCCTGAGCATATTGAACTTTTTTAGTTCTCTAGGATTTTTATGAAATTAAAAAAAATCAATCCATACATTTCCCAGGTGATAATTTTTTCCTAAACCTCGTGTTACATAATAGAACATTTATTTTTATTTCAGCTTTTAAGCTAGAGAATCCATTAATAATGACTGGAGAAGTCACCATGTTTCTGACAGAAAATGTTAATTTAACTAAATGTCAACTTGCATCATTCCTGTTATTTGGCTGGTAAATGGTGTAAATGATGAGTGATGGAGTTTCAAAACAAGACTGGGGCTTTGAAATGTGCGCTCTTCCCCCACTTCATGTTTTCTGAAACCTGATACCATATCCAAGATGGAGGGTTGATGTAAGTGGAATTGGAGAGCTTCCTAGTAATAGCCATAATAGACATCTATTTAGTATGTGTTGAGTATAACATATGGGTAGGAATTTTTCAGAGCTGAGAAGGCTACGGCTTCTACATACTCACTCTAATGACTTGCAATGCCTCAGCACATGCAGAGAAGACTTGCACTCTAACAAGGACTCTATACGCCTGGAATCCAGATGGTCCTGGGTCAAAGTTCTGACTTGTCATTTCATCTCTCTGTGAGTCTGTAACTCCTCTATCCCCACTGAGCCTCAGTTACTTCTTGGGTAAGATGGAGATAATACTTATCTTACTCACAGGACTGTTGGAGGACAAAAAGTAGAAAAGAAAGTGTAAATGTGTCTACTACAATTGTTGTCACATAGCAAGGGGGACTGCAGTTAAGCAGAATGTGAATCCTATAGGTCCCAACAGCAGACCTGAGAACAGCCACTGAGGAGGGTCTATACTGGGAACACTGGGCCACCAAGATCAGGAACATGGTCTACATAACAGGTCCCAACAGCAGACCTGAGAACAAACACTGAGGAGGGTCTATACTGGGAACGCTGGGTCACCAAGATGAGGAACATGGTCTACAACATAGGTCCCAACAGCAGACCTGAGAACAGCCACTGAGGGTCTATACTGGGAACACTGAGTCACCAAGATCAGGAACATGGTCTACATAACAGGTCCCAACAGCAGACCTGAGAACAGCCACTGAGGAGGGTCTATACTGGGAATGCTGTGTTACCAAGATGAGGAACATAGTCTACATCAGACTGCACTTGGACAATGCCGAGGGTCTTACTAGTAGGAGGAGAAGAGAGGCCTCTATAGAACAGAGGAGTGGTCTCCCAGGTAGTGTCACATAAGCCTCATCCTGGCTTCCAGGAAAGACAGGAAAAAGTCTCTGTGGCCCGGATTAGTCAGGAAGACTTTCTAGATAGGGAAGCCATGAACCAGAACTTGAAAGACAGGTGAGACTCCAGTAGGCAGAAAGGAGGAGAACGAAAGTTGAGGAGGAGGCATCCGGGGCTGCAAAAGCTCAGAATGTGGCTGATACACCCTGCCCCTGGAGCAGAGAAAGAGTGTGTATGTGTGGGACAGGAGAGCAGAGGAGGAGGAGAGGAAGAGAAGGAAGAGAAGGAGGAGAAGGAGGAGAAGGAGAATCTGCAAAGTGCATTTATTCCAATGTGTGGAAGGCCTTGGTTCTCAAACTACGGGACCTGTGTTTTCTCCAGCTGATGAAGAAAAGCCACATTCATAATCTGCTGAAAAGTGGTCCTCTAGGAAGCTCACTCTGAATGCAGAGCAGGGGCAGGGAAGGCGCTGAAGGCAGGGGAGGCCGTGGACTAATGGGAGGTACGAGTCTGGACTAAGAGGGCTTGGGGCCTTGTGTTCCAGCAGTGCGGCTTAACAGCTGTGACACCATCAGCAAGCCCCTCAGATTCTCTGAGCTGCAGTTTCCTTTTCTACTGAACGGGAATAATAACATCAGGACAATTTGTGTAACGCTCAAATACACAAATAGATTAACAGTGAGAGAATTATGCTGTAAACTCTAGGACTGATTTGTTCAAAGGAACCTGCTGTGGTAATGGATATATTTGAGTCTATATTTGAGCTGTCCATGTTGGTAGTCACTGGATGTGGCTAGTGTAACTGAGGATCTAAATTATTAATTTTATTTAATTCAAATGAATTTAAGTAGCCACCATATTTGACAGCAGAGCTCTAGAGACTAGGGTAGTAAAAGAAGAATGAATTTTTAAAACAGAAAGGTCCAGGTTTCAAACATGGCTTTGACCCTACTGGGCAAGTCCCTTGAACTCTCCGGATGGGATATTAGCTCCATGTCCTTGAGCTCCGGGCTCCAGCCAGCGGGGACTTCTTGCTTCTCCTTAACCTCACTACGCTCTCTCAAGCCTGCCTGCTTCTGCACTCACAGCTGTCGTTACATGAAGTAATTATCTACCTTTGTCCCTCAAGTTTGCTTTGTAGAAATTAAAATTTATTTTCCTTTTTTTTTTTTTTTTTTTTGAGAAGGATCTCCACCTGTCACCTGGGTTCAAATGCAGAAGCATCGTAGTAGCTCATTACAACCTCAAGCTCCTGAGCTCAATTGATTTTTCTGCCTTGGCCTCCCAAGAAATTCAAATTTCTTTCAGACCTGCCACTGGCACCTGACCTGCCACGCATTGTTCCCGAAGCAGGGCAGGCTCTGAGCTCTTCTCTGTGCCCCGTGCCCTCCGGGACTCCACTCAGAGCACGCGTCACCCTGCAGCCTGCCTCCCCCCTTCCTCAGTGTTCGCCAAAGGGAAATGATCGAATTTATTTTTTCGTAGTAAAATACACAGAACATAAATTTATCTCTTAATCATTTTTTAGTGTACCTGTCTGTGGCATTAAGCATATTCACATGGCTATGAAATTATCACCCCCAACCTCTCCAGAACTTTTCCATCTTCCCAAGCTGAAGCTCTGCCTCCATTAAATACTAACCCCCCATTTGCTCTTCCCCCAGCCCCTGGCTACCACTATCCCACTTTCGGTCTCTACAAATTTAACTATTCTAGGTATTGATAGTCCTATAAGTGGAACTTAGCAAAATGCCCTCAGGTTGATCCACATTGCACCATACCTCAACATTCCCTTCCCTGTTAACACTGAATAGGATTCCGTTGTATGGAGAGACCACATTTTGTTGACCCATTCATCCATCAGTGGACGCTCAGGTTGTTTTGGCCATTAGGAATAATGCTGCTATGAAGATGAGCCTA
>CAUYQV010076732.1:0-98722 GCA_963574575.1 Galagoides demidoff
GGTCCCGCATGGCCGCGCCCGGCACCCGCGAGTCCCGCTGCTCCAGGGAGAGCGCAGCCCGGGCCGGGGGCGGGCAGCTCCGCCCGTCGTGACGTCACGGGGCGGGCTGGACTGGGGTTCCGCCCTCGTGATGTCACGAGACGGGAGGGGTGGGCGGGCTCGGTGTGTTCTTGCTGCAGCTCTCCGGAGAAACTGAGGCCGGTGGTCACCTGACCGCAGGGACCTAGGCGCAGTCCTCGTGGCCCGCTGCTCTCAGACCTGCAGGGGTCACAGAACGGGCGCTTCTCACTCTTAGACCAAAAGGTTCCCCTGCGGAGACCGAAGGGAGCGCTCCCGCACACTTTTGGTTTTGGGGGACCCCATTCCATCCAGACCCTGCGCACCTTGCGTGGCTGGCCTGGAGTAGCCGCTCTGGGTTTTCAGGCTCCAGCAGAGGATCTTTAGAGGAGGATAGACAACGGCTCCATTTCCCACCGGGACCTCAGCACTGGGGACATGCCCGACAGAGCGTCAGAACTGCCTTATTAGCGCGCGGCCCAGCCTCCGGGGCCCTCACGCAGGGGACTGCACAGCCCCCGGGACTGCTGCTTGAGTGCGAGGGTTGCTAGTGCAGAGGGGAGCCCAGACCTTGGAAACCAGACAGCTGGAGTGGCCTTTCGGACAGACCCAAGACACGCTGCTGCGTTAGGGATATGTCCGTCCGCAGAGGCCTCTACTGGTCTTGGTCAGAGAGCCAGGGCAGAGAAGATCCCTGGGGCGTTTTGGGGAAAGACAGCTTGGGGTGTCGTGCTGAAGCGTCCTGCTGGTAGCAAAGGGCGAGGTGAGGGCAGGAGGGCCAGGGAGGTCGGAGGGGCGACCCTGGGCTGGCTCCTGGAGAGCAGCTGTGCTGCAGTGGGGGAGCAGCGCCCAGGACCCATAGGCAGACCCGGATGGCCCTCAGCTCACCCAGTCAGAGCCAGCTCTGTCGGGGATGCCTTGGGTGTCCAGCAGCTCCTCCTCAAACTGGGTCTGGTAGTCAGATTCATCTGGACAGAGGGGAGGCCCACACTGCTCTCTCCTGAGGCCAGGGCGGTGCCTGGAGCAGGTAAACCTCAGGGGCAGAGCAGGCAGCAGACTCCACCCCACTGCTGCAGGGGGGCTATGACTGCCCAGCCCCAGGCCTGTGCTGCCCAGCAGAGAGGCAGGATCTGTCAGCTTCTCCCATATTGGTGGATCTTCCACGGACCTTGCCCCCGTACCAGGTACCTCAAGAAGAGCTGACACCCTAGAGCCTGCTGCCAGGAAGGCAATGGCCTGGCCCCTAGTGCAGGGCCCAGACAGAACCTGTGTGTACTGAATGGGCCTTTGTGGCCACTGGGTCAGGCAGGGTGGGGGGCAATGTAGTTATACCCTAGGTCTATAGTGTGGGTGGGGGCTTGGGGTGACTGAGGGGACAGGCCTGAGTGGCTTGGGGTGGTGATGGGCCCAGGGCTGTAGGACATGTGCTGGCCAGATAGGGGTGCTGCCAAGCTTCCTGGCTGGTAGAGCCTTAGTGGTGGGCCTGGGGTGGCAGACCTGGGGACAGTGGGGCCTAGCACAATGTCAGAAGGTCATGCTGCCACCACCAGCCTCAGTTGGACAACTCACCATCCATCACAGTAGCCTTGCCAATCTCAGTGCATAACACAGCTGCAGCCAGGTCCGTGAAGGAGGCATTGGGGTAGGTGGGGACCTGGAACCACGGAGGACAGGCACCTCACACTCCATGCAGCTGCCTGCCACAATCCCCCAGTCGCACCACCACCCTTCCCCTCAGGGCTGTTGCCCTGCCCTTCTGTTTAGGCCCCCAGAGTTGGGGGTTAGGGTCAAGGCCCTCTTGCAGGGCACTTACCCTGAAGGCCTTCCTTTCATGTCCCTTGGTGGCCCTAGAACTTATTCTCTAGAACCCAACTGTGACCCCAGATCTCAAACACTGTCTAAACTGGTACCCCTCTTCTTGTGCACATCCAGGGCCCTGTTAGGAGGTACGGGGGCCTCCTATGTCTTGGGTGTGCCCAGGGTCCTGTCAGGAGGTATAGGGAGCCCTGTGTATCCTGGGCATACTGGAGCCACATGAGGAGGTGTGGGGAGCTCCCCTGCATCCTGGACACACCCAAGGCCTCTTCAAGAGGTGCAGGGAGCCCCTGGATCATGGGCACATCCAGGGCCCCATCAGGAGGTGGGGGGCCCTGTCAGGAAGTGTGAGGAGCCCCCCTGCATCCTGGACACACCCTCAGCCCCTTCAGGAGGTATGGGGAACCCCCAACTTTCTAGGCACACCTGGAGCCCCATCAGGAAGTGTAGTAAGGGAACCACACTGCCTCTGCCCCTGCAGTGATGGCTGTCACACAGATCTCATTGAACTGCCAAAGTGCAAGGTGCCATAGCTGTTGATGGGAGAGAGCAGGTACTTGCGATAATCACCGTTCTTCACCCTCTCCAGCTGCCAGACACAGCACAAGTAGGCCAAGTGCATCTGAATCTCCTCCATGTTCAACACCTGCTGCCATCACGGCTGCCTGAGTCTGCAGCCCAGTCACTCCTCCAGCCTAGCCTGGCAAGGGCACAGGACAGGCCCTGAGGACCCAACCCCTGTCATCAAGCTGGGGACTGGAGTGTTCTGGCCAGTGACAGAGCCTTCAGGCCCCTTCTTCCTCCTGTCCCCAAAGCTGTCCCAGGGCCTGGGCAGGGGTAGTGAAGGATGGACCCCAGAGCTGCTGGACTGGGAGCCTAGGAGCTGCTCCCATCACTCCTCCATGGGACAGAAGGTGGGAGTGGGGGTGCAGCAGGGATAACTCCTCAAAGAACTGCTCTGCCCCCCTTTTCCCTTTATTTTTTTCTTACAGTAAAAGTAAACATCAGCAATGTTATTATTTATCATAGTGTGGGGCAAATAGAATCCTCCTCATAGGTTACAAAGTTACACAATATCTTAGTTTCTTAAAGTGGTTGTATCCTCAAAGCATTTTTACAATAGACTAAATTTATAGTCAGTCAACTCTGAGTTGTTGACCGGTACCATAGAGTCCAGTTCCCCTACTTATCTATGACATAGACTTGGAAGTGAATAAACAATCTCCAGATGATGTCAGCACATAGGCTCCTCCGGCCTTGTTGGGGCCTGACCAGTAGCCCCCTGCATGAAATGGCCATTCAGGTGAACAATGGCTGGTAATACCACCAGGCACCACCTCTACCTCAACTACTGTGATCAGGGGGTTCTTCCTAAACTGCCACCACCCAGTGTGTCACTATAATTGGTGAGGTCCATGTCATCCCGGCTGCCCACGTCAATGGTGAGCACCACTTTTGCCCCTGTGGACCTGGGCACATCTTCTAGGGAGAAGGCAGCCCCAGTCATCACCAGGAAGATAGGGACATGGCACAGACTCGCTGAGCCTGGGAGACCTGGGACTGGTGGCCAAGGGGTCACTTCTCTACATTACAGGCAGGAGCTGCACATGTCCAACAGGTGAGAGGTGTGAGCTCTCCTGCAGTGAGCCTGACACCTGCAAGCCACTGGCTCTGACTTCGGGCACAGATGGGAACTAATCGCTTCTGTTCCTCTACTTGGCCTTTGTTCTTCATGCTGCTGAGCTGACAAACAGGGCCATATGCTGGGACAGGTGGCCCTGTGCCTGCATGTGCACATGTTTCCCATGCTGTACGGACCCTGCTCAGATGCCAGGCTGGCATTTCCTCTGGCACACTCTAGGGGAAACGTGCTCCACGCAGCTGCAGTCAATGCAGGGCAGGCTGACCAGGGCAGCTCTGTGATCATGCCGGTGGGTCTCTCCTGGCCACTGCTTACCTGGGAGGTTGTTGATGTAGCTTCTGTTCATCAGCAGGCATCCATCTTTGGGGTCCCAGAGAGGGGACAGGTAGCCCAGTGGGCAGACTGGTGTGCATGCACTACCATAGGGAGCCTGGTGGGGGAGGAACCTTTGCTTGCCCACAGGAGTTTCCTGCCCTGGACTCAGGGCTCAGCTTCTTGCCTTCGTGGGTCCAAGAGCTGGTAGGTGCCACCTCTAGGACAAGGCACCAGCCTAGAGTAAACCTACACAGAGCCCTACCTGGGGAGGGCAGAGTCCAGGAGGCTACACGGGAGTGAGGTCTTTTTCTGGGATCACAACACACTGTACCAGGCTCTGGGCTTCCCACTGTGCGATGCCCCCACCCCAGGACTGACCCTGGCCCCAGATCTCAGTGCCCTGACCCTTGGTCCAAGTGCACCCTGGTCCCAGGTCTGAGCATGTCCTGACCCCAGGACCAAGAGCGCCCTGAGCCTGGCACCCAAGATGGTCATGTGTGGAAGGAATGCTCACCATCTGTGTGGACCCACATGGCGGAGACTGTAATATTGGTGGGAATGGCAAAGTAGGGAATCCATAGGTCTTGTGGGAGGGTGGGCTCAAACTGGCCCCACCTGGGGAGGCATAGGGCAGGGTCATCCAATCAGAGGCCAGGGGCTGGCATGGGCTCCAGAAGTGGCCCAGCAAAGGTATGGGGCACACCATGACCTGTTTGTCCTTGAAGATGCTGCAGATGGTGCTGTTGATGCCATCTCTGGAGAACATGGACATGATGGGTTAGGTGAGGTCCAGCACAGCCCTCACCATGGGCGGCATGTCCTGGGGTCACATAGAGGCCTCTGCAGAGGGGCTTATGCCCATAGGCCCTGCTGAGCAGCAGAGCTCAGGTCAACTACTGGGGCCTACCAGTAGGGACCAGTGAGGCCCAGCAGGAATTCCCCCAGGTGAGCAGGGGGCTCTCCAGCCCCACATCCTACCACTCAGGCATTGCCCCAGCCCTGTCCTCTGTCAGCAGCTCTTTTTGGACAGCCTGAGCTCTGCCGTTCCTCGGTGTGGCCAAGGCTGGTCAGAACCTGGGTAAGCCTCACACTAGGAGCTGGGGTGATGAGGAAGGGTCCTCCCTGACACCATGTGCCAGGCTCGCAGGCCAAATGTAGGGAGGGGAGAGTCTGGGCATGGGCTGGACATATGCAGGCCCTGTGCGCCCAGAATGAGGTGTGTGATGCGGTCGCTATTTGCAACTAGCAAGAGATGCGCATGCAGGCCCTGGGCCTCTGGGAAGCACATAGCTCCAGAGGGGCTCACAAAGCATGTGGACTGCAGCCAGAGCCCTCATGCTGCCCAACTCTGCACAGCTGCCTGTAGCAGGTTACCCTGGTAGGCTCCTACAGACAGTGGGACCAGCCCAAAGAGTCCTGACTATTGCCATGCCCAGTCTCCAGCACCAGCCTGGCAGGGGCGGGCTAGGGCCACCCTGCTGAGGGCATACTTCCACCATCCTGCTGCTGTGTCAGCCCCCAGGCTTTCTCTCTTGAGCAGCCATCCCAAAGTGTGTTAAACATTTCTGGAACAGAGACGGAGTTAGTGACATGGCCTCAAGGACCTTGGCTGGCCGCCATGTGAAGTAGCTGAGCTCGTGCCCTGAGAGCAGCTGCTGCCTACAGGGTGATGAAGTTTCTTTTCTTTGAAAGGAGAACAAAACACTTTTGATCCCACTCATGCTTTCTCTCTGTTCACGGAAGCAAGCCCAGTGCTGAGAAGGGCGGTTGTGGGAGAGGCAAGCCCACCTGGCTCCTCCGGGGCAGCCTGTCCTAGCTTTTTCTTTGATTCTGCATTTGAGGCATCCTTTTCTCACAAGGCCAGACAATGGCCAAAGTAGTCTATACTCTGCCTCTGCCTGCTGCCTCCAGCCAGTATGTCTCCAACCAGAGTTTGTCCCAGTGTCCAGAGCAGCCTGTCCCTGACTGCTCCCTACCCCCCAGCTTTCCCTGGCTTCTTCCTGCCCCTGGTGCCCCCTGTGGCCTGTAAGTATAAACCACTCTCCTTTCACTTCCCCAGCCTCTCATCTCCCCAGCTTCCCCCAGTCCCTGGGCAGCTGCCCATCATGACCTACATTCTTTGCTTCTCGGGGCCTTCCCCGAACCCCACACATGCTCTAAAAGGCCTAAGGGGCTAGAGCTCTGCAGAGCTGTATGCAGGGGCCACAGGTGACCTGTCCACCCGCTGTCTGGAAGCTGGGCCCTAGAAAGAGTGGGGGTACCTGCTGACCTCTGCCCACTGGTTGGCCTGGATCTGCATCTGGCTGTAGCCTCGCTCCTCAGAATACAGGGAACCCAGGAAAGGTCCAATGGGCGTGCTTCCAGCCATTTCCACAGCACTGCCACACTCTGTCAGGGCCCTGAGGACATCCACCCGGCCACAGCCTCTATTCCTGCCAGGGATAAACAGCAGAGAGTGAGCCCCACCAGGGGCACCTACCAACAGCCCACCTGCTCATCCTCAGTTCCCAATTGCACAGGCCAAGATGCTGACTTGAAGAGAGATTCTGGGTGTGACCTAACATCCCACTCTCTGGAACTATGGAGGACTACAGGGATGGGCAGGGAAGGTGTCCGAAGAGGCAACCAGCCCTGGTTTCTTCTACTCACAAGCATCTTCTGCCCTCAGGAGGGTGTTCAAGAGCTGGAGGAGCACAGTAGGACCCCTGGAGGTGAGGGGCCCTGGGGAGCACCCTAAGAATGGACTGGAAACAGGCTGGGAAGCCAGCACCTAATTGCCTCAAGCCCAGACTGAGTTCTCACCCAGAGCCTCAGATCATTGCTACCACTGACTCTGTAGGATGTCCACCACTCAACCAAAAATTACCAGTCACATGAGGAGAAGAGACCAGAAGGCTGTAAGAAAAAAGGGACCTAAGGTTAGCCTAGATAAGCCCATTTGGAAATGGAGAGTGGGGATAGTGCCACAACATTGTGAATATACTTAATTCTATGCTCAAAAATGATTAAAATGGGGTGGCACCTGTGGCTCAAAGGAGTAGGGTGCCGGCTCCAAAGGAGTAGGGTGCCGGCTCCATATGCTGGAGGTGGCGGGTTCAAACTCAGCCCCGGCCAAAAACTGCAAAAAAAAAAAGAACTCGCCCGAGTCTTGTCCTCTCCTCTTCTGACATCATGTCCTTTACTACTCGTTCCACCACCTTTTCCAGCAATTACTGGTCCCTGGGCTCAGTCCAGGTGCCCAGCTGCAGTGTCTGGCCCACCAGTAGCACAGCCGGCGTCTATGCAGGCGCCGGAGGGCTCGGGCTCCCACATCTCCATGTCCTACTCCACCAGCTTCCGAGGCAGCTAGGGATCTGGGGGCCTGGCCATGGGGATGGCTGGGGGTCTGGCAGGAGTAGGGGGCATCCAGACCGAGAAGGAGACCATGCAAGAACTGAATGACCACCTGGCCTCCTACCTGGACAGAGTGAGGAACCTGGAGACTGATAATCGGAGGCTGGAGATCAAAATCTGGGAACACCTGGAGAAGGGGCCCAGGTCAGAGACTGTGCGCATTACTTCAAGACCATCGAGGACCTGAGGGCACAGATTTTTGCCAATTCTATGGACAATGCCCACATCGTTCTGCAGATTGACAGTGCCCGTCTTGATGCTGATGACTTTAGAGTCAAGTATGAGACAGAACTGGCCATGCGCCCATCTGTGGAGAGCGACATCCATGGGCTCCACAAGGTCATTGATGACACCAATATCACTCAACTGCAGCTGGACTCAGAGATCAAGGCTCTCAAGGAGGAGCTGCTCTTCATGAAGAAGAACCACAAGGAGGAAGTAAAAGTCCTATAAGCCCAGACTGCCAGCTCTGGGTTGACTGTGGAGGTAGATGCTCCCACATCCCAGGACCTGAGCAAGAATGGCAGGCTGAGGGCCTAGTATGACAAGCTGGCTCAGAAGAACCAAGACGAGCTGGCCAAGATTGAGGAGAGCACCTCAATGGTCACCTCACAGTTTGCTGAAGTCAAGCTGCTAAGACAATGCTCACAGAGCTGACGTATACAGTCCAGTCCTTGGAGCTCAAACTGGACTCCATGAGAAATCAGAAGTCGAGGTTGGAGGACAGCCTGAGGGAGGTGGAGGACCACTACGCCATGCAGATGGAGCAACTCAATGGAGTCCTGCGGCATTTGGAGTCAGAGCTGGCACAGACCCAGGCAGGGGGCCAGTGCCAGGTCTAGGAGTATGAGGCACTGCTGAACATCAAGGTCAAGCTAGAGGCTGAGATCGCCACCTACTGCCACCTGCTGGAAGACGGGGAGGACTTCAACCTTGGTGATGCCCTGGACAGCAGCAACTCCATGCAAACCATCCAAAAGACCACCACGTGCGGGATAGTGGACGGCAAAGTGGTGTCTGAGACCAATGACACCAAAGTTCTGAGACACTGAGGCAGTAGAGCAGCATGTCCTTATAACAATAAAGAGTTCAGTGGTCACTGGAAAAAAAATGATTAAAATGGTGGCTTGGCGCCTGTGGCTCAAGAGGCTAAGGCACCAGTCACACATCCCTGAGCTGGCAGGTTCAAATCCAGACCACCCACCAAAACAACAATGATTGCTGCCACCAAAAAAAAAAAAAAAAATAGCCGGCGTTGTGGCAGGCACCCGTAGTCCCAGCTATTTGGGAGGCAGAGGCAGGAGAATCACTTGAGCCCAGGAATTAGAGGTTGCTGTGAGTTGTGATGCCACGGCACTCTACCCGGGTGACAGCTTGAGGCTCTGCCTCAAAAAAATGATTAAAATGGTAAAGTTTATGTTCTGTATATTTTATTTTATTTTATCATTTGGGATTCATCGATGGTACAAAGAATTAGGTTACTGTGTTGGCTGCAAATGGTGACGACACCACACACCTCATTCTGATTGCATTTGTTAAAGTCCCTCTTATAATTGTGTACTGCCTGCAAGAGGTGTGCCATGCACCGTGACCCCCATCCCCCTCCCTCCTCCTGTTTCCCCAATCACTCATTCCCCTATCCCACCCCTTGTATGAGCTCATCTACTGCCTTCATATTAGAATGGAGTGTGCTGGATTCTTGCCTCTCCATTCTTGTGATGCATCTGTTCTGTATATTTTAACACAATAAAACAAAAACCATATGTAATATCACCACATGCTCAGGTAGACACCCGTTAAAAAAGTTCAAGAAATTAAAGACAAGATTGATAATTCTCGAATAAAATTGAATAGAAATTCTGGAAGTCAAAAATATAATAAAATAACTGAAATGAAAAATTCAATAAATGTGTTTAATAGCAAATTAGGCTGGCTTAAGAAGTAAATGGTGAAACATTAGATAGATCAAGAGAAAACATTCATCAAATCATAAAGCATCAGAAAGATGGAATATGGGAAATACGTAAAGGGGATGGAAAGCCTGGGGTCTGCCACAAAGGTCTCATTTAGCTGTGATCCAAGGCACGGGAAGAAGAGACAGCACAGAAGCTTGGTCTGAAGGGGACAGCTCAGCACTTTCTAGAATTGATGACAGACATCAAGCCTCAGATTAAAAAAGCATTATAAACGCTAAGTATAAATCAAAAGAAAACACATCTGCATTGTTGAATCCCAAGGAAAAGAAAAAAAATCTTTAAACCAGCCCGAGGGAAAGAAAGACACTTTGCCTTCAAAAGTGCAGCAGAGAGAGCTGACTCCTGAGTCTGCTGGCCTGTGAGTTAGGAAAACAAGAGCAGCTTGGAAAAGGGAGACTGAAACTAAGGAAATAACAAAGAGCAGAGATTAAAGAACCAACCAACAGACATACAATAAGAGGATCGGCAGAGATCAAAGTCAGCGCTTTATAAGGACTAATTCAATTGATACCCTGGTAATATGGGCCAACTAAAGAAAATAAAAAGCCAAAAGGCATGAATTACTAACATTGGAAGTGAAAAAGAAAACTTTGGCTCAGACACTTTCGCTAAAAAGATAAGAACTACTGGGAATAAGTTCACACCACAAGTAAATTCAGATCAAATGGGCATATTCCTGGAAAAACATAATTTACCAAAACTAGCAGTAAAAGTGAAGCATGGAAATAGCACTTCTAGCAATTAGAGAAATTGGATCTTTAACTTTTATCTTTTATTTATTTGAGGGGGGACAGAGTCTCACTCTATCACCCTCAGTACAGTGCTGTGCTGTCACAGCTCACAGCAACCTCAAACTCTTGGGCTTAAGTGAGTCTCTTGCCTCAACCTCCCAAGTAGCTGGGGCTACAGGCGCCTGCCATATCACCTGGCTATTTTTTGGTTGCAGTTGTCATTATTGTTTTATTTATTTATTTATTTATTTATTGAGACGGAGCCTCAAGCTGTCCCCCTGGGTAGAGTGCCATGGCATCACAGCTCATAGCAACCTCCATCTCCTGGGCTCAAGCGAGTCTCCTGCCTCCGCCTCCCAAGTAGCTGGGACCACAGGCGCCCACCACAACGCCCGGCCATTTTTTGGTTGCAGCCATCATTGTTGTTTGGCGGGCCCGGGCTGGGGATTTAAACCCGCCACCTTAGGTGTACGGCTGGCGCCTTAGCCGATTGAGCCACAGGCGCCAAGCCGACTTGATCTTCTATTGCAGAGATGACTCGGGGGCTGCTTTGCTATTTCCTGAAGGTCTCAATGCTCATAGAATTATTAGCATTGAGATTTGACGACCAGTTCAGCTTTAATTTAAGGTGCTGCTGTTCATAGTGGCTGCAGTAGAGAAATGGGAGGCCACTGGTTTTAGCTTTTAAAATGGTGGCTAAAATTCAGGCTGCTCCATGAAAGTTTTCCTACCTGCATCCCCGTTATTAGGGCAAAACAAAGCAGCTGCTTTTCAGGTTACTAAACAGTGCAGTGGGATATACCCTTTAATTTTTTTTTTCCCCAAATTCTTCATCATCTCTCTCATCACTGCCCTATAGGAAATGCATTATCTGTGAGACTCGTGCCCACAGCCAAGTGAAAATAGGAGAACACATCAGTTCCTGGCGCTCCATCTTTCACAAGCCACAAGTATTTTTTTCTTGTGATTTCTCTTGTTTGCTAATTTGACCCAGAGCCACTGAAGTGGGGTATTCTGTTTTATTTCCATTTTTAATTGTGTTAGTCCTCTCTATGCTTAAATTGTAGTCATCTTAACAGAGTGGGTAGCTGCCAATAGAACCACGCAGATCTAAAATGACATGAAATAAAAGCCAAGGTGTCTGCCGAAATGAGAGTTAGCGGTGACACTACCAAAACCCAGCGATGAGTCTGTTCCGCTGCTCATCCCAGAGAGAAAATTGGTCCTGAGGCCCTGAGGCCCTGCCCTAGTGTAATATAACGGGCATTCTGGATCCCGAAGCCAGAAAAGCTGCTGCTCTACTCTTCCTGGTAGCTGTCACCAGGCTGCCGAGACAAATAATTATAGAGAGCAGAAGAAGGGCTTTAGAAGAAAAAAAATCTGTGCCATCAAAATGCAGAAAAAAAATCTTTGCAGCCTCTTTAAGGGATTTTTTTAACCTCTTACCATTGTATTTGTTTTTATAGCCATTATGTTTTCGACTTGATGATCCCATTTTTCCTTCCTTTTTCCAGTAATCAGAGAAGGTGATTCTCAACGGACTGAAATCAAGCATAGTCCCTGCTGGAAACAGAAAGGGAATCTTAACTTAAATTAATTTTTCATGCAGGCAAAAGATCATGCAAAAATGGGAATAAAAGAGGTGAAAAACCGCTTGAAGCAAAAGGTACTTGAAGTTCTTATTCAAAATGTATAAGCACCGTGTATGAAATGCATGGCCACAAAAAAGTATGATGTGATCAATAGAGAGCTGTTTGATACAGTGTTGTTAACACACTTCAAAATGCATTACCAGCTGTCCGGGAGTTTTCACACTGTTATAAATATTCACAGACAAAAAACTGTCTTCAAATAACATTAAGTCTCTAGCTTAAACCCACAAAGGCAAGCAAGTTCAGAGTTACCACTGCCGGTCTGTCCCTGGCCCATTCCCCTGGGCCTAGAGTTCACAGGCATCTGTAGAAATCCCCTAGGCCTCCTCAGCCCCTCCTACAGCCGACCTCTGCCCCAGGCCTGGTCATAACCTAAACCGAGAAAGCATCTCCAGGGAAGTGACTGCCACACTGTGGTACCAGCTTGCACGTGGCACGCAGATACGGCACAAAGGGTGGGTTGGAGGAGGAGGCCACAGGCTGCCTGGGACAAGCCCAGCAGTTTCTATTTGAGACTCTGTGGAGGGAGGGGAGGACTCTGATTGACTTCTGGGACCATTAGTAAAATTGTACGAAATCATACTGGCTACATCCTGGCTAAGATTCCTCCAACCTGAATCTCTGGACTTGTAGGGAGAAGGTACTATAACAGACAGGGCATTTTTATATTATTATGGACGTCATCATTGTTATTATTGTGGTCCAGGCTAGGAGCTTTCATATTTAAATCTTAACCCAGTGGGGAATTATTCCCATTTCATGAGTAGAGACTAGGCTTCAGAGGGGAAGTCATTTGCCCCAGGCCATACTGTTAGAGCATGGCAGAGCCAGGATTAGATTCCGGATCCACTGACTTCCCATGGCTGTGCTTTTACGCTGCAATATTTCATACTGCCTTCCTAAAACGAGTGTTTTGTTTTCCAAAAGATGTTTGGGATCACTTACTTCATTACCCCCATGCCCCCAAATGTACCACTCTAATAAGGGCCTTTTGGCTATCTCCGCAATTTTTAAAAAATTGAAAACAGTTTTAATTTTATGAAGTCAGAAAGGACCTCTAATTAACTTGAAATGGTTGAAGGGATTGATTCCTTTCTTTTAATTGGAAAATAATTTGCTCTGACTAAGCATTTAAATTCTTAGTTTCAACTGAGTAAATTTTTAACAGCTAAGATTCACTTCCTGAAATTAAAACCGTCCAATATAAATCCACATAGACCTTAAACTATAGTCTGCTGTCCCCTGCCAGAGGAAGGCAGGTGGCATTCTTTACTTGGATTTTAGTCACTAAATATACTTTTTTTTTTTTTAACAACATATCTCCTATCCCAGTTGCGTGGAGCTGAATTGGATTACAGATATAAAATGGAGCAACCAGGAGGGGAGATTTTTCCCTCCTTGATGTTTGGATCACAGGCTCTGGTTGGGTCCCTCCTCAGGCAAGGGACAGATGCGCCCCTGTTGGTCAGATGTGCTCCCTACAGACCATTGCTCTAGAGACTTCACCTTACCTCCCCACTTGCTTGTACAAGCCAAGTATTCGGCCTGAGGAAAATCCCCTTTTTTATGATATTTAACATTTCTGCAAATAGCCAGTTAAGCTCCTGTTTTTAAATGTGGTTGTTCAAAGGTTTGTTTAAACAATCTAGATCTCCTTCCACACCGTCTCTCTTTCCGTTCTTTGATAGTATCTGAAGCAGATGTCTCCCTCCCCTCCCCTTCCCCCTGCCAGCCTTTTCAAGAATAGCTTTAGGAGATAATGTTCTATAGAGAGTGTCAGTACATTTCAGGTGACACAAATGGTGAAGGCATTTTATAGAAATGTGGCTTGTCACCATCGGACTGTTGACAGATCTATTAGTGCACCCTTTTCAATTTTCACTTTTCCCCCCTTCGGTCTTACAGATTTCCACAGACTTGATGTTTTGCAGTTGTTCTTGGAAGAGAGCTATTTTGTAATTGAAACTCCAGCATTGTTCAGTGTATATACAGGACTTGGGGCTCTGGCGCTCTCTAGCTCCCTTTCTTGAGCTAATTTAGGACTTGGCTTCGCCTGACCTCTCTCACAGCGGTAGAAAATATTTCCTTGGCTTTTTTGTTCCCCTTCCCTCTGCCCCCTCCCCTTTACATGGCACCATATCTGTGTGGCTGCCCAGATGCATCTAATATAGACGGCCAAGTTTGGTTTCTGCCATGAAATTGAGGCAGTCCCCAGCAAAGATCCAATTTTCAAATGTGCTGGGTTGCCACCTGGCCTCCTCTAACTCTGCATAGCAATGGTGACCTCACAGATATAATCAAGAACCCAAGCTTGCCCTCCTCACTCTCGCCTTGGGTTTGAATTGCAAATAGAGAATGTGGGGCCGACCTGTGGAGAGGTCATCATGGTGTGTGGAGGGTCCATCTCTAATTCGACTGAGCAGGGCCCCTTCTCCATCCCCTGTTCATTTGTGCTGCCTATTTTCAAAGCATCTGAAATAGGAGCTTTCAGGATATCCGTGTGACCATTGGCAAATAATTGTTAATAGATCCTATAGTGTGGCTTTATTCCGTATCTGCTCTGCTTCAACCCAACAACAAAAAGAGCAGGTTGAATAACATGTTTCTCTAGATAAATGGAGCAAGGTGGTCAAGTTCTTCTATAGCGTGGCCTCTTTTGAAGTCTGACTTGCTCAAAATTAGGAAGAAGAAATGGCAAAGATGCTACCCAGCCATCATTTTCTAAGGGAGAGTGTAGTGCTTTCATCCAGAGTTGTCTCCCTGCCAGACCTGGTCTGCAGAAGAGTGCCTTGTGGCTGGATGTGACTGTCAACAAATTGCGTCCCGCTGCAGAGCCGGGAAAGGCTGGCAGGGGAATGCCCTGTGTTAGGAGTGCTGACTGCGGGTGATTCCTCACCTGCAGGGAGCATTAAGATGTTCACATAGGGATGTCCTTTTTTGCCTATTGAGAAACCCCTGAAATTGTTCTCTTTTTTCTTCAGGATCAAAATGATTTAACCAAATGGGCCCATTTTACAGCCCTTCGTAAAGTTTCTGAATCTTTGATCTTTAAAGGACAAATCGGGCATGTTGATTTAGAGTCTCTGTGATTGAAAGGATCAGGTTCCTGGTTGGTTTTGCCAAGGCTTGAGTTTCTGGCCAAACAGTTCCCATTGAAGGGAACGTAAGCATGCCCGGGGCAGGGAGATCTAGGTAGACTCTGGTAGAACAGACATTTTCACACCTTATCACACAACTGTCAGCTCCCTGTCTCCAGACACATTAAAATACACAACAGCCTCAATCACAGAAGTTCCAACTTTGGTTACTATCTTGCTGTCAGTACTCATATTTTAATTTGCATTTGCTGCAGTGTGAGATAGCCTGGGAAATGAAGGGCACTGTGCAAATCTGAAAACAGAGACAGGCAGTTTTCCCACCAGTGGTATGAGTCAGAGATGGGAAGGCCTCTGCCTCATACCTATGACGACCTTTAAACTCCCCCACCTGGTGATGGGGTGTTTGAGTTTCTAAGACAGACCAGTTGGACCCAGTGGATCCTAATATTCTGTAGGATATTAGCTGTGTGACCTCAGATAAGTTACTAGATCACTCTGAACCTAGTTTTTCTCATCTATAAACTAAGGCAAATACAGATTTTTACAGGATTATTATAAGGATTAGAACAGGTAATGTGTGTAAATAGCAATGCTTAGTGGCCACTCAGTAAATGAGAGTTTTCATTCTGTCCATTTCCTTATATTCCTCATCTGCCCAGACCCCCATGTACACATACACTGAGTGTTAACACAGTTTACTGACTCCTTACTATGTCTAATATTCTGTTAGTAGGTCCAGAAGAGGATGCCAACTGGCCCTTTTCTTTCTTGTCTTGGGCTCCTCCTCTTCTGCTCACTGTGGCATCCTAGGAGGAAGCAGCTGTCTTTCCCCAAGTGAGGGAAGGAGTGAAAAAGTTAGCATATAGGTGGGGTGAGCCACAGGACTTTGTAAGAAATCATTTGCACCTTTTAATCTAATAAATAAAATGGATATGCAGTGCTGCTTTTTGACACACAGCCACATTTATCTATTGGACACATTTGCCTTCCAAATGTTTGGCTCAACTTCACAAAGATTTACTGGAGAGCATGTACGAGATTCAAGGCTCCAGGGTAGAGAGCCCAGACCCCAATGAACCCTCAATCTATTGGGTACAAAGATAAGATAGCATAAGGCATGGCAGGAGCAGAGTGGTGTAACAAGAGGGGTTTCCGAGGAGGAGGAGATCGCATCTGATGACTTGCTGGGCACCTCTGCAATTCTCAGTCAGTACTTTCACTTGTGCCATTGTTGCAGGTTAATGTGGTATAAATGTCAGGCGTCACGTTGGTCAGGGTTCCTCCACTTTCTACCTACATGACCTTGAGTAATTTACCCTCCCCAAGCCCTATTTCCTCACCTATAAAAGAGGGATAATCCTATTTGCCTTGTGATCATTGTGGGAGCTAAGTGTGAGAATGAAGGTCAGGGGTCCAGAAAAGTGCCTGCGAGGGGTAGGCACTCCACACAGACAAGCTCTTCTTTTTAGCAGGTGTTCTGTACCTATTGCAGGGGGTAAGGATCTAATGTTCAATTTGCACAGTGCTGTGACATCTCTCAAAGCTTCCTCCTATCTCATCTCATTTAACCCATTCTCCCAGTAGCTTTGAAGTTTGCCAGGCAGGTGGTGGTCTCCTGAAGTAAAAATAAAGAAATAGGTGCAGAAAGGTTGAGTGAATTGGAAGGATCAGACAGCTAGTTAACAGTAAAAACAAAACTAGAAGACAGTATTTTTACTTACAAGCTTCAACTAAGATGCTTTTCCCAAAACTATCACGTTTTCTTTTTTAAAAATAGCTCTCACCTTATAGTTTTCAATTAATACTAATATTTTCTCACTGTGTTACCTTGCAGCCCTATTTTTTTCAGCCAAACACGAATCATGCACACATACACGCAAAACTTTCCCTGCACCAAAAGTGAGTTTGTTAATGGTTAGCCTCATTCAATCTCTTGTATCTATCCTCTAGATAGCCCCACCTAGATCCAAAATACCCCTTTTGCCCTTCGTTGCTTTTTGCCACAAAAGGACCCCTTACCCACTCTTTGTTCCGCTTGACCTGAGCACCTTAGGGCAGCCCCTTTCCAAAAGAGCCATTTCTAATTGGCTGTCGGCAACCTCTTTCATCACCGAGCCTCAGCCTGGCTGAGACTGACTGATCTGATCTGGGCCACTTGATCCAAGCCCTCCCTACAAAGCCAAGAGGTCAGTATCTCCCTTAGTTGTTTACCAGGCAGTAGAGACTACAGGACTGGCCTTCTCGGGCAGCCACGATTCCTTAGGGAAGGAGGCCAGGAGGTAGGCAGTTAGATGTGCAATGTGTGTGTGTGTGTGAGATTCCTCCACTTTACTGAGTAGCCAATAATGTTTCCAAATTATCTGTCTCCTTTAATCTTCCTAGCTACCATGTCCCCACTTTACAGATGAGGAAACTGAGACATGGAGATAATATATCTCTTCCTTAATGCATGATTATTCAATAAGGGACCACTTTCCTCCATGCCCCACCATTCTTTGTTCAGCTACGAAGTTAAGGGAGACTAATTATCAAAATCTTTTGTGCAGAATTTAATGTGTCAAGAGTGTATGTTTTGTTGACCAGGATGTACGTTTATTGTTGCAATGAAAAAATTTGGAAATTATATTCATTATTCAATTCTAGCCATGAGTTATTTTTATTTGGTAAGAAAATGATTATTTAAATATTATTTATTTATACATTTATTCTCTGCCTTGTTCCAATGGAAATTTAAGCAATTTTCATGACTTGAATAAAACATACGACCCTTATCGGACAAGTGGACCCATCCTTGTTCCAAATAACCCACGTGTCTAGCCAGCTGCCAGATTCAGTCAATGGAGCCATGGCCTGCCTTTTGCACACGGGAGTTTTTCTTTTCCATACAATTTGATTTCATGTATCAGAAGCACAAATTTAATGTATATTTCTGGATTTTAAAGTATTTCATTGGCCCCTAAATTTTTCCCAAGTCATGGAGTCCTAACTCAGACTTCAGTCTTTTTATTCCCTGCCAAAAAGATCAGGGTAGGAAAGAGGAAACACAATACAAGATCACTAACAATAACATCAGCAGTAAACAATGTGGCAAAAATGTCCACATGCACAAATAATTCAAGTAATGCAAATTAAAGCAACAATGAGGTCTTATTTTTCACCTATTAAATTAGCAATACATTTTAAAAACGATAGGGCTAAAAAGTACTGTGAAGCTGGTAACACATCTATTGCTGGTAGTTAATGTAAATTGAAAAGCAATTTGGTAGAATGAATAAAAAGCCTTAGAAATGTTTATATCTTTTGACCTAGTAATTTTATTCCTAGGGATTTCCGTAAAAGAAATCATACAAAAGTTTTAAAACTGCAATTTTTATCACTGATATTTAGAAAACAAAAATTTTTTTTGAAACAATCTAAATGCCCAATACTAATGAAATGGTTTGTTAAATTATTGTATATCCAGTCAATGAAATATCATGCATCCATTAAAATTGCTATGATGATTATGTAGCACCATGGAGATGCTTATACTATATTGGGGGGAAGCAGGATATAAAATTATGGATGAATTGTGATCACAAGTAATATTTAAATGTCTGCACATGGACAAAGTGAATATATAAAAATGAAAATAGCTATATAAGGTAGTAGGATAAAAGATGGTTTTTCCCCACTATTATAAATTATTATGTTATCTGTGTAATTTAATATGGATGATTTTGATTTCTCAAGTCCTTCAAAGTCAAAGAGCCAAGCTAGCCCTCCATCTCCGTCAGGAGGAGAGGTTTGGAATATCCCAGAGGGGGGCTCATAGCTGTGAGGTTGGAGGGAACGCTGGTGCCAGGACCCCACACCAACCTGCAACAATCCTCCCTGCAGGACATCACTGAGAATGGCTGTGTCCCCACCCCAGAAGAGCAGCTGCCAAAGACGGCACCATCCCCACTGGTGGAAGCCAAGGACCCCAAGCTCCGGGAAGACCGGCGGCCAATCACAGTCCACTTTGGACAGGTATGTGCCCTGGCCCTTGTATCAGTCTGTTCTGTTTTTTGATTTTTGGTTTTTGCTGGCACTGTAGCACATTCAGCAGACGGGTTTTCATTTCAGCTCTCTTCAGCAAAGTCACTGCATGGAGGTTTTCACATCTTCGGATGTTTATTTGGTGCAAACATGTTTTGAAGGTGAATTTTCAAAAATTTTGAGGAGACAGCCTGGCTCTGGCCATAAACTAGCTCAGCTATTGAATGAAGTCATTAAATGCAGCTGCTGTCTCCCCCACTCCAGGCACTCCGTTTAAGGTGTCTCCGTTAGCTAAGCATCTCATTAGAACACTTTAGCATCCCAGGCCCTTCTTTGCACCTTCAAATAAAAGGCAACAAGTGAAGTCTTAAAAAAATCAATTAGGAGTTCTTTATTAATGTACTTCCTGAAAATCAATATCGGGAGTCGTGCTTCTCAAAGTAAACACCCAAGCTACGGGTCCTGGAGATCTGATTCTTTAACCAGCTGTTTTCAATGACCTGAGCATTTGAAAAATTGTCTATTTCTTTGATTTTTTTCCCCCTTACTAAAACATTGTACTCCGTGCAGAAACTAAAATGTTTTATTCCTTTCCTCTCTGTGGTTCTATTTCTGACTGAAAATGATGGCTTGCCCTCCCCTGCTTGTCTTAAATTGACTTTTGATTAGCAAAAGCCATTTAATTTTTTTGTTAATGAGAAATGGCTCTGTTAAGATGTGGCTATAACAAAATTTACAAAGTTCTCTGTTTTAAAATCCCCTGATTCTTTAACCATTTATCAGATGATGCGTGATTAAAGTAGGGTTTATGATTTTTATCTTAAATGTGATTGCTGTTTTACCACATAAAGGGTCTAGATGCCTACATTTAAAAATTTTCCTGTTTTTAACAGACATTTATCACATGCCTACTGTGTACTGGGCATTGAGCTATTTAGAAATGAAGGGAACTTAACAAAATTGTTGCTGTATGTTATTCTGGTAAGGGGTGTGTTGGTTGGAACATAAAAATGGTTTTTTTCTCATCAATATTTCCAGATAATATATTCATACATCTTTAACTTGGATAGGTTCATCCCCTTCTCTGATTTTACACTTAAAAGGATGCTATAAAAATTAAAATGAAACGAAGAAGGCATCCACCGGGCGGTGCTCAGTCGGTTAATGAGAATTGTCAAATTGCACTGGCATCTGTCCCCCTGAAGATCTGCCTTCCCCACCCCTGCCTGGTTCAGGCCCTGCTGGAGAAATCTGCGCCCTGGTTCCCTGGCTGTGTTTGCTGAAAGCACAGCCCTGGTCCGTTGTCGCCAGCATGGCATTCCAGAGTCAGCTTCCTGCCTTCCTTTGTCCTCATTCCTGCACACACTAACCTTCCCATGAAAGGAGCCCCTCGCTGGAGTTTGGAGCCCATTACAGAGAAAGAGGGGGCGGGGGAGAGGGATTTCATGGTGTTAAACATTCCATTTTCGAAACACAAAAAAAGGAGGCCCTATTTGAAATGGAGAAAGACCTCCTTTCCATTTCAGCCAGAAGTAGAGATGCTTTAATGTCATTCCCAGCTAAATGCAGAATAAGAGTATGTGTGCGCACACGGGTGGGGGATAAACAATTAAAAAAGCCACCCCAAACTCTGTTGAAATAAGAGCTGTCTGTGCCTTCACAGGTCTGCAAACTGGAGAGGATGAAAGTGGCTTTTTTTCCTCGTTTGTCACTTCCCTCACGTGGCTGCCGGCATTATGCAAGTGTACAGGAAGGCAGGATTTTTTTTTAATGCATGCATGCGGATTAAGGTCAAGCCCCTAGTATCAGCCATGCAGCGGGCTCTCCCTTCCAGCTGCAGCCGGAGAGCCTCCCCACAGCCGCGAGATGCCTTAATTGAGACGTGCTGTCAAAGTGACAAACACATTTGCATACAGTCTACACTCTATTTATTTTCTCTCGAAAGGTCTACAGTCTGCTGTTGGTTGAACATTCTTAATCAGTTTGCTGTAAGTGAACTGCCAGCCAGCTCACTTGTGCCGGCCCCTTCTTCATTAGGTGACAGATTAGCTGCAGGAGGGGTGGGAGACCCTGTTCTTTTAACTCTTTCCAGCTTTGCCCCTGTGGTGGGTTGTCCTGTAGCTCTTCCCTGGGTGCTGGTTTGATAAGCCATTGACCATTACAGCATTTCTAGAGCACCTACTACTGGCAGGCATGAGTTTTAGGGACTTGCTACTGTCCCCAAACAACAGCCATTTGAGTTCCATTTCAGAAATATTTGCCATGTTCTCCTACATCTGCACTGGTTTTTTTACTTGATGTTTTTCTTTAAATAGACTCAAACCTGACATCTGTACAAATACATCTATAGCAGTAACATTGGCAAAAGCCAAATTTTTCCTAAGCTTTTAAAGACAAAATTTTAAGTGTCCATCCGTGGATCACCAAAACCACTCATGTAGCTCCGGTGCTATATAGTCTCTTTTTGGAAAACAACAGATCCCTTCAATACCTCGTGTCGCCTCTGCCATATCCCTTTGAGGAAGCAATCATTAGCCCCATTTTATGGACCCAAAACTGGAGCTCAGAGACATGAAGGGATCTGTCCAGGTCACATCAGCAGCTCAGAAACCCAGGAGAGTCTGCCTTTAGCCCACGCCAACTCTCTCACCAAGCAAGGACTTCAGTCATTTGATGTGTCTGTTAAAGCCGATGTGCCCAGCCAAAGAATTTCAGCTAGCCAGATAATGCATACTAACCTCAGAAGAATCTTTGCCTTGGGTTTGTATTTCTTTGGATTTTGTACTTTAAGCACACTTAGTTTGCCCGTGGGGATGGAGACTGTTGAGAAAGCTCTTTAATCCCTCTACCTTGCAAAGCTGGTACCCATGCAGTTAATAGGGAGTTTCATGGAGACCTCCAAGGTCATGGGGGGACCTCAGCAGCTCTGCAGTGGGGGCTAGCAAGAGGGGGCTTAGTATGAAGGTAAGAGCTGTCACTGCCAAGGAGGGAAGGCGCTCTCTTGGCCTCTGCCTCAGTGAAGTCTCTCTTTCAAGGCTGTGACCATTCCTCCATTTAATTATGTCTGCATTCATGTAGATATTGACACATACCATGTGTGAGATAAATAAGTCCTCAGTGCCCGCCATGTGGGGCGTAGTGATGGAGACAGACCATCCAGTAGACAGCCTTGACCCAAAGTGACAAGGCCGTGAGAGAGGAGAGCTCAGAGCACTCTAGCCCATGGAGGCAACCTTTCCACCCCCAGGACCACTCTTCACAGTCTCAAGTTGGACTCTATCCTTAAAAGATATTCAGTCAAGTGACTGAACTCACTAATAATTCATTTGTTTTCTAAACCAGACACGTGGACTGGGCATGGTGGCTCACATCTGTAATCCTAGTACTTTGAGAGGCTGCGGCGGGTAGATTGCTTGAGCTCAGGAGTTCAAGACCAGAGTGAGACCCCATCTCTGCTAAAAATAGAAAAACTCACCTGGCATTGTGGTGGGCACCTAGTAGTCCCAGCTACTTGGGAGACTGAGACAATAAGATTGCTTGAACCCAAAAGTTTGAGGTTGCTGTGAGCTATGACACCATAGCACCCAGGGCGACAGAGTGAAACTGTGTCTGAAAAAGAAAGAAAGGAAGAAGGAAAGGAGGGAGGGAGAGAGAGAGAGAAAAGAAAGAAAGAAAAAGAAAGAAGAAAAGAAAAGAAATACATTACTCCCCTAAGGTTAGTGAGGAGCAAAGTAAGTGGATTTTGAGTTCGGCCTCTGCTTCCTTACCGTGAGTGGTTTCTTCAAAGAGTTTGAAAGTGCCACATAACTCAAGAATATCTGTCTATTCTTACCTTGGTCAATGTTCAAGTTTAGAAAGGATTTAAATTACTGTTTTCACCCTCTCAAGTTCAGAATCAATTGAGAAGCAAGGCCCAGAGGGCAGTCAAATGAGATAAAAAGCCAGCATTTTTATCAATAAGACTAAAAGGAAAGGCTCGGCGCCCATAGCTCAGTGGTTAGGGTGCCAGCCACATACACCAAGGCTGGTGGGTTTGAACCCAGCTCAGGCCTGCTAAACAACGACAACTACAAAAAAAAAAAAGCTGGGTATTATGGCTGGTGCCTGTAGTCCCAGCTACTTGGGAGGCTGAGATAAGAGAATCACTTAAGCCCAAGAGTTTGAGGTTGCTGTGAGCTTTGATGCCACGGCACTCTACCGAGGGTGACATACTGAGACTTTATCTCAAAAAAAAAAAAAAAAAGAAGACGACGACAACTAAAAGGAGAATAAGCATCAGACTTGAGGCCAAATGTTGGTAAAACTTTGCCTCCAAATTTAAAAGACTGGGTTACTCCACATAGGATAAGGACACAATGGTGGACCTTGCCTAGGGCAGTGCTACCCATAAACCCCTACCAAGGAGGAGCTGCCCCAGGGCCTGGGGACTGGCCACCCCACAGGAGGAAGCTGGAAGGGGTGAGGAAGCCTGCCAGTTCCTTCTCCCAAGCCCCAGGGAATGGCATGCCTCCTTTTCTGGACAGGGGTAAGTGAGAAGGCTCGGAGAGCTAAGGATTCCCCCATATTTTCCTCTGCTGGGATGGGAATGGACATTCCCTCCTTTCTGTGGCTGTAGGAGTGAGGAAGCCACATGCTCCCCAGCAGTGCCGGGGCACCCTCAGCTAGAGTATCTTACCTTGACTTCCTTCCCTTCTGGGGAATAAGCAGAGGTGGCTGCTACCCCCGCACCCCATGGAAACTGCTCTGCTCCCTGCATTGAATAAGATGGACAAGCCACTAGATGCTTCCACATCTTTGCTCATTGACTTGAGTCTTTGCCATCAGCTGGTAAGGAAGAAGGGGTCCTACCCACTGTGCCCATGAGGACACAGCAAGGACAGCGCTGGTGAAATGAGTAGCAAATTCCTACTCCAGACCCAGCAGTCCTACCTCTGCCTGGCCAGGAGAATGACTGTGCAAGTCCAGTCTGCGCTATGGTGCTGGGTGCTGGTGGCCAAACCTCTCAGCCATGGCTAGGACTGGGACTTCCCAGCAGCCCTCCATTGAGAAGGGGGTGGGCGGATGAGGCTCCCTGACAACATCATAGCAAAGCCCTTCCAAGGCCAGATGGGAAATGACTGATCCTGTAGACAGAGTAGTTGCTTGCCTTCCCATCTGGTAGATTCCAAAAAGTATACATTAAAAGGTACCTCTGTTCTTCTCCCATGTCAGCAAAGGTTTCTAGACCTCTTTAACGAAAAGTTTGAAAATCTGGTTAAGCCAAAACCAAGCGCCCCTGAGGCGTCCAGAGCTGTAGCAGAGAGGGTTGGATACCACCACCCCCCAACCCTCCAGGAGCAGCTCTTGGGATGTGGTCGCCTGCTTCTCTGTGTGCATGGAGAATTTTGGCTTCACAGGCATGTGCTGGGTCATTTGGTGCCTGTCCCATGCTGGGCTGGAGAAGATGCCAGGCAAGCAAATGCCTTCTCAGCACCCTTGGCTCTGAGTGCCCTGAGAAATTCCTTCTGCCTCATTGATCTTGGAAGTCACACATAATTCCCTTCCATTCAGCCGTTGCCTCCCACCACCTCCCAGAGATGTCCCGTGTTCTCCAGACACTGCAAATCCCAGGCTTCTAGTCTGAAAGTACACTGCCCACCAAGCTCCCTCCTCCTCCTCCCAGGTCAGTGAATGGTACCATGCCCAGAACCTGGCCCACCCGCCCTCTCCCAGAGCCTCTCTCCTGAGCACTGCCGTGTCTTCTCCTCTCGACCCCCTCTGCCTCAGCTTTGGTGCAGGCCATGTAATCACTCATCTGGACTGCCACACTCAGTCTGCTCAGTCTGGCATCCACACTGAGCATGCACGTGGCCTTGCAGGGGGCCACCTGAAGTGTGCACAAGTGGCCATGTCAACCCCTACTTCTAGTCTTCCCTAAAGAGTCCACCTTCCTTCAAAGCCTGGTGTGTGAGGCCTTCCTGATCTGCCTGTCCAACCCTAGAGCAGGACCCTTCTATAAATTCTCTTGACTACCCTAAAAGAATTGGTTACTCCCATCTTTGTGCTACCCCTGAACTTTGCAAATGCCACACTTAACACACAGCTTCTAGTTGTTTCTTCAGTGCTTGTCTCCCAAGGCAAACATGAGCCTCTTGGAAGTCCATTGTTGTCCACAGGGCCTGGCAGTGAGCTGGCAGTCAGTGAACACCCTGGGGTAATTGGTGTGGATATTTAAATTCAGCAACGATTGCTTGTTGTTTGAATAGTGTCGGGTGTTCAGCAAGTTATTTGGTTTCACTTCAGTTGTATGCTTACAATTCTGTTCATTTGAAAAGGAAAAATGAATATTCCATTATTGGTCAAAAGCTATTTTCAAATTCACTTTCCCTAAATAAGGATTTTTGTTTCCAGGTAGAAATAGCTTTGTATTCTAGAAATTTAGATCCTGTCTCATTTGGTGGGTTTTTATGAGGTCGTCAGGTCAGTCATATATGTTCCAGGAAGAGGGAAAAGGAAAAAGCAGAGGACAGGGACCCTCCTCCCCCACCTGCCGCCCAGGGAGGGGGAGACTACTTCAGGAGCCCAGTGGTGGAAAGAGGGGGACAGGGAAAGCCTGACCTCCTGTGAATCACACCAGATGAAAGCAAGCAACAGAATAAATTAGGCACCAGGATTTTATCTGCAAAAGAGACTAAGGTACATAACCCGATGCAAAGTGTGAGGCTAACTTGGATTGTGTTTTTTAAAAAAAGTTTTAAAGACATTCTTGGGAAGGTTGGAAAATTTGAAGACAGACTAAAATGGTAGATGATATTATGGAATTATTATTAATATTATAGTTTTGTAGAGATTTATCTTATTCCTAGGAGAATCATACTAAAACATCAGGATGCCCGCAACTTACTTCCAAATGATATGGCACAAAATTTCATACCAGCACACAGGCACACATACATCCATTCATAGAGAAAGAGAAAGCAAATACAGCCTCCTTCCTCCCCCAAAGTTTAACTGCTGAAAGGCATGTGCTGAGCAGTTGCAGGAAGCAGTGAGGTATAGGGGCCCAAGCAGATTTTAGAGCTGGGCCACCCTGGACTTAAATTTCAGCTCTGTCACTAACGAACTGGTGACCTTCAGTAAGTTCCTGAGTCTCAGTGGAATTCAGCTTCCCATTCTTGGAGTGAGGGTGATCACACCCATATCTTGGATTGTTATACGGATTAAATGAGGTATTGCCTTGAAGCACCTAGCTCAGCGCTGGGGAGTAGGCCCTGGGTAAATTCCAGTCTCTTTTCCCCAGTGAGCACCGGTGGAACTAGCTGCCGCTCACTCGCTAACACAGACTCCCACCAGCCCCGTCACCTTGGCTCTCAGAATGTGTGTTTCCCAAAGGCTGCCCACCTGGCACACACTCATAACTGACCTGTGTCCCTACGGCTCTGGGTGGGAAAGGCAAAACCTAAACCCAGAGGACACCAAGCATCATGGTGCTGAGGGACAGGTGCTGGTAGCACGGCCAGGAGCCAGCACTGGTGGGAGGAGATAATGCTGCCCAAGCCTGACTCAGACACGTAAAAAGAAGGGGCCGTGGGCAGTTGGAGCACAGGGCACAGGAAGTCATAAGCAGCTGACCAGCCTTGCAGACTATAGCCCAAAGTCATTTTCTTGGCCTAATTCCACCACACACTCCTGGTCTGTGAGGCAGAGCTCCCTGCATGTCATTTCCAAATTGTATTTCCTCCCATGCTTTGGCCCCTTTTTTGCCCTTTTGGTCACACTCTTTATATGGGCAAGCAGAGCTACTGTGCTGGTCTCCCAGCTCTGTTCCCCCAGCTCCTCCTGCTTTAATCCACCCTCTGTGCCAGCCACAGGGTGACGTTGACACTGTCCTGCCTTCGGTCCTGGTGGGGTGGCTGTCCAAAGTTGTTTCAGCTCATTCATTGCCATGACCAAAAGCAGCGTGGCCCCTAATTGGTGGTGGTTTGTCAGGTCTCCCTGTCAAGCGTGGCTGGCGAGGCCTGTCTTTCCCCATGCCTCACCCCTTCATAGCCCAGGCTAGGCCGGGGACAGCTTCCTGATGAAAGGTGAGTAAGGCTGGGGTATGTTCCTCTGAGCAGATAAATTCGATTTCAGGAGGAAAAACTTACCAATCAAAAAAGAGAAATCAGATTCTGGAAATTCATAAGGATTGAGTTGAAAATTCAGGAGCTGTCTGATTAGGCATCAGCATCACCTTCTAAGATAGTCTCCCTCTTGTTATAGGGAGCCGAAGAAGGCCAGAGAGCTCAGCTCAGAGGCTAGAGCTCCTGATGTGTCGTGGAAAGGCTGCTGTCAGCAGCCAAGTGAAAATCCAGGTTCAGAGTAGCAATTTGCTTTCTAACCTACACCACCTCTGTTCAGCACAAATTAAGGATGGCTGCAGAGGGCCAAGGTCAGTCAGCCTCCCAGACCACCCCTCCTTATAGGACTTGAGCACTTTACGGTCATTCTGAGCACCTCTCACAGGCCAGGTCTGAGAGCAGGGGATGAATCGCTCGCCACCTGCTGGGCACCTTGTGGAGACCTGGAGAGATGGCTGTCTATTCCACTTGGTTCCATCTCTAGGAACTGTGCTAGGCCATGCCTATAGGTTAGCCTCCTGAGGGTCTCAGATAAATACCCTCTCTTGCAGAGGAGACAGCTCTCAGAGGATGGGGACTTAGTCATATAGCTCAGAAGCAACAGGATTGAAACCATTGCTGTTTATTCTAAAGCTCAAGTTCCTGCCCAGCTTTGTGCTAAGAACATGGGAGTTTCCAGCAGGGCTTGTAGTGATGGCGCCAGAGCAACAGCCCGGGCAAGTCCCCAGGATCCCAGAGGGCGGGCCACAAGTAAAGCTTTGTTCTT
Source organism: Galagoides demidoff (assembly GCA_963574575.1). Taxonomy (NCBI): domain Eukaryota; kingdom Metazoa; phylum Chordata; class Mammalia; order Primates; family Galagidae; genus Galagoides; species Galagoides demidoff. Next base: position 27,565 of record CAUYQV010076732.1, read on the forward strand.
GGTTTCCTTACAGACCTCAGGCCCCCCGAATGTTTCTGGGTTTCACTTGGAAGCAAGACACATGAGCTGGCATTGGCACTTGGTGTGGACTCCATACATCCAACCCACTGGTTGACACTGGAGGCTTGATAATGCTGGGTGCTTTTGTGGTGTGTGTGAGGGAGTAGACTACAGAATGAGAACTGGGTGTGTGTAGGAATTAGCATCAGGGTAGCAGGTGCCAGTCCAGTCCCAGAGACCAGAGGCAGGGCCTCTGCTACATTTAATAGTAGCTGCATTTACTATTAAATGCACAAGCTGTGAGCACGTTTAGTTGCAAGGACCCAAAAGAGAAATTGTGGTCTCATACTTGCTCCAGGTGAGCTTGGTATCAAGTCATGGGAACCAGACCCTAGGCCCAGGTTTTCATTGCATTTCTTGGCTTTGCCTCTTCTGCTGGCACCATTCTTCGGCAGGCATTCTCCTCCTAGGGGCAAGATGCCTGCAGCAGCTCCAGGCCACATCCTTCCAGGTGCAAGACCGACAGGAAAATGGGTGTCACTTCCCAGTAACTTCCACACAAAGCATGGGATTCACTCACTGAACTGATGTTGATCATGTGTCCATTGGAACCAATTATTGTGGCAAAGAGTTTTCTGTTATGCCACAGGTAGGGCCCACAGTAAGGACATACCAGGAGATGAAGAAGGGATGATTTCTAGAAATGAAATCAGGAAGCCACTGTCAAAAGAAGGGAAAGGCTCAGGTGCAGTGACTCAGACCTATAATCCCAGAAGTTTGGGAGGCCAGTGAGAGAGGATCACTTGAGGCCAGGAATTCAAGATTAGCTGGACAACACTGTGAGACCTTGTCTCTACAAAAAATTTTAAAATTAGCAGACATGATGGTGTGTGCCTATATTCTCAGCTACTTGGGAGACTAAGGGCACAGGAACACTTTGAGATTACAGTAAACTGTAATCACCACTGCTCTCCAGCCTGAGCAACAGAGCGAGACCCTATGTCAAAAAAAAAAAAAGAGAGAGAACAGATCAAATGGAGAATGCGTAGAGAAGCCAAACTGGAGACCCTGTCCCCTCCCCTTGTCCATTTTTCTGGTAGCAAAGAGAGGCTCATACCTAGAGCCGTGGGGTTCTAAAACCGAAGTAGCCTGTAGGGCTGAGAGTGGTCAAGTGTAAACCAGGGCACCAGCTAGAGGGGGGACAGAAGAGAAATAGGGTTTGGTATAGGACAAACCAGGGAGGTAGGAGCCAGGAGCCCCAGGTTACCCCTGCAGTCACCTGGGATAACATATGGGGAACAGAGTGTGGCAAGGTCAGCTGCCATCCCAGGGCTGGCAGTGAAGAAGGGCAGAAGTTAAGAGCCTAGGTCATTTGTTCAGCAAATGAGCACCGAGGCATGCTCTGTGCCACTTCTGTGAAAACAGAGATAACGACATGGTCTTCTAGTCAGTGGTTCACCTAATCCTGACGGACAGAATCCATCTGGTAGTTCAAAAGGCCCAGATCTATGCTTGTGCGATCATGCCAGGGGGCATATCAGAGTCCCCTTTTTGTTCATTTTACACTCCAGCCAGTTTGGTCCTTGGGGTGTTTTCCCTGCCAGCACCCTCAGGAGGTGCCCATCAGCTTACTCTCACTGTTGACTTGCTGGAGATCACCAAAAAGCAGAAGGAATGTTTCATTAGTACCCTTACTCTTCAGGTGCTTTAAGGCCTGACAGAGAGCTCGGTTTCCTAGGAGGGGTGGGAGCAGCGTCTTCAGGCCAGGACTCAGAGAAGAAGTTTCCAAATCTGAGGGATTAAACGTGGTGGCCGTCCTAGGCTCTTCTGGGATGGGGTGACAAGTGACTTGCATGTTAAACTCCAGATTCCCTGCCCCTGGTCCAGGCAGTGCCCACTTGAGTTCTCCAGCTGGTTGTAATGGACAGTTCTCACCTTTTAAGTCATTCATGTGGTTCAAGGCACAGCCTCCAACAAGGCTCAACTAAAATGCACAAAGCATAGAAATTGCACTGGTGGGCTGTAGCATGGCTGCTTGAGGCATAGAGTCCAGCCAGGGAGGGATATCTGAGCCGGGCTTTGTGGGTGTCTTCCCTCCGCTTAGTCAAAGCTCTGCTCTGGCTCTGGCCTGTTTCTGACTCTGCATTCTGTGGTTTCCTGTGCCACTTTTGCTCTGGAGGCTCCAGGTTTCCCTTTCAGCTACTAGAATGTCTTAATCTGCCCTTGGACTTCCCAAACCTGTCCCATTCCATTTTCACCAAGAAACTCAAACATCCCCCAGATCCCTGGAATCCTGTCTCTCTCTCCCCAGATCTGCATGGTACAGGGGGCATCAGAAAACATTAGCAAGTATAGTGATACGCCCTTCAACCAGAGTGGTTGAACCAGTCTCATCCCAAATGTGGAGCCCTCCCAAGCTTTTCTCCCCAGGTCACTGATTTCACTGGATGGTGGGGAGGACATACCCAGCCTTCAGGACCCTGCTGGAAGTCACCTCCTCCAAGCCCACCCTAACCACAGCTGGGTCTTTTGGGTTGGAGACCCCTGTCATCCTCCACTTCTGGGCAGTTCTTCTGCTCACCCTGCAGAACTCTATGAAGTGACCCTACCCTGGGCAGAGTCCCTTCCTCTCTTCTGGCTCCCAGCATCTGATCTTTACTTGCTCACCAGCTCTCCTGCTCCTGGGGGACCCAGAGTTAAATCAGCCCCCACCATCTCTCTCTACTAACAGGAATGCCCTTCCTCTTCTGTCCCACTCAACAAAATCCTGCCAGCCCTTCAAGGCCCTGTGTCAAGCGCCTCTTACCCCAGCAAGCCCTCCCTGTCTCCAAGTCAAGTCACTCCCTTGCTGCTCTGGGCTGGCATCCTTTCTGTGCCTGCTTGCTAGTGGTGCTTTTCTACACTCTCTCCAGGCAGGGACAGTGCTGGCCTCATCTCTGTATCCTTGGCACCCTCACGCACAAAATAGTTAGTTGCCCAGTAAAAGTTTGGGGAATGACCAAGTGGTGATCGAGCGATGTAGGAAAGGCCATGGGTTGGGGAAGCAGTGAGGGCAGGTGTGCTCACGGCTTCTGCCCCCATGCAGCCAGTCTACTCAGTAGAGCAGGAGGAACCCCCCAAAAGAAGGTGGCTGTTGTTCTTCCTATATTCACTTTAGAATCCCTATGTACGGTACTGTGCCATGAGTGACAGGCCCCCTGGATCCCCTGAGTCTGTCCACCTTCAGCAGTGTGACAGTGGGGCCTCTTTGCCAGGGGACTGGCCAGAGTCTGAAAACAGCATTTCTTTAAAGGTCTATGCTGAAGCCGCTCAGAATCCAGCTCCCTGCCAGGAAGCTATTGAGCCCAGCAGGACAAGAGCAGGAAATCTGATTCAGCGAGACCAGAGGAGACATTTTCTCAGATTAGAATTCTCTGTGCCAAAGGTGGGGAGTTTATCACAGTAGGGAAGGGGGAATGAAACATAAAATATTGAAAATAAATTATATCCCACAAGCAAGATCCTCCAAGAGAGTCAGCTCGGTGTCTGTGGCTGCACAGGGAGTCCCCACCCCATGGCCGCAGGAGTGCTGTGCCAAGGGCTGCCTGTCACATACCCGCCATCAGTCCCCAACCCTGTCAGAGCCAGGCGCTACCTGTGGACTGGGGAATTTATTAAACTGGCTGTGCCCAGAGGAAGGGATGACAAGGACTAAATAAGAGGGGGAGAGAGGAGGGATCAGGTGGCCTGAGGTGCTTTTCGTTCTGACGGGGACCTGCCATGTCTGGGCCAGGCCTTTCCACAGCACATCTCACTCGATCTCCTCAACAACCCTGTCCGGTCGATGCAGTCATTATGATCCCCGGAAAGCTGATGCTCAGAGAGGTTAAGCACCTTACCCAAGATCACACAGTAAGTGGCAGAGCAAGAATTAAAAGCCAGGCCTATCTAATGTCAGAGCCCAGGCTCTCCCCTGTCTTCAAGCTCCTTCATCAGTTCCACCTTCTTCCTGAGGCATTTCCTTGTAGCCACCAGTGATTTAGGGCATGTTTAGAATCCAGCAATGAAGCTCAGCAAGGCTATGGAGGTCAAGGTTACTTTGTCCTGCCTCTCCTCACTCATGGCTGCTGCTCAGACTTGGGGTGTTGCTCATCCCAGAATGAATCTAACAGAGCCCTAAGGCCTTACCACAGGGATAAGAGCAACAGTGATGCTCCCTCGTGTGCCTGGCAGGGGACTCAGCACGTGCTTGCATTTTCTCTCCTCATCCTCCCAGACTGATGCAGTAGAGACTGCCATTGTCCCACGTTTCTGTAGAGTCAAGGGCCTTGTCCCCATTCCCTGGCTGCTAGGAAGGACTCAGATTCAAAGCCCTTGTTTCTCCTACCTTACTGCCCCGCTCGCTAGACCCTGTGGTAGCTGGGCAGTGGCAGCAGCTTCCTGGCAGCAAAGGGCACCTGCCAGTCTCCTGCACACCTTATCTGAGGTTTCGCTGACTATGTCCCTAATCTGAATGATCGTTTTTTGCCTGGTTTCATTATCAGTCTACTTAGTTCTCTGTCTTCTGGAATATGGTATCATATGTTGTTTATAGTGTAAAGAACTTTGAAGTATAAAAATACGAGTAGATAATATATTAATAAAAGGGGGCTTCTCACAAAAGATCACTGCTTTATATCCCACTTTTAATGCAAAGTGTGATGGGATTTCAACCTTGCCTGGAAGCAGTTTAAACTGAATTTCTGGGATGTTACTGCCCATCAGCTGTGTGATTCCATGCTTGCAGCCACTTCTTGGTCCTCTTGGGATGCCACAGTCCCAAACCCTTCTAGATGATCCCTGTTTGTACCTTCTGGAAGATTTGACAATGAATGTTCCCAGACAGGCTGTGTCAGGACGGTACCTTGAGAGGCCAGGTTGGAGTGCAAAAGGCCGGGTAACTGGCTCTCCAGGTGTGTAAACCCAGGGATTATTCTCTCTGCAGAGACAGGGAGGGAGGGAAGTGTTTGCCAGGACAAACCCCTTCTGTCGCCCTAACCCTGTGGACCAGCTAAGACTTTTCCCCCTGCCTTCCTCCCGTCTTTGTGATTTAAAATCCCAAAGCCTTGGAGATCTTTGCCAGGCAGAACTCTGAGTTATTCTTTTATACCCTTGTTAATTCCTTCCTTCACTCAGTCAACATGTGGTGAGGCATGCCAGATGCCAAGCCCTGTCCAAGACCATAAGGTCACAAGGGAATGAAGTGTGTTTCCTGCCCTCGCGGCATTCATCATCTGAGAGAGACAGTTCATAATCATATGGGACACAGAAATGTTTGTGGATGTGGGTGTAGTGGTTGGAGGAAGGCCCTAAGACTGACTGGGAAACCAGGGAAGGCTTCTCAGAGGAGGTGACATTTCAGCTGAGTCTTTAAAGATAGGTTGTAGGTCAAGTGGAGCCAGAGGGGACATTCAGGGAGAGAAAATGACATATGCAAAGGATACAGTCTGACTTTTCAGGAAAAAAGGGTCTGGTATGAGGTGACTAGTGGCCAACCGGTGAGGACCAGAACTAACCTGCAGAGGTGGGCAGCAGCCAGGCCTTGGGGAAACTCGAATGTTACCCTAAAGTACCTAGGAAACAATGAAGGTCCTACGCAGTGGAATGGCAGCTGGAGACCTTCATGCTGGGCCACTGTAGGAGACGCTGATAACGCATTCCTAGTGTTCAGGTGAGAGCTGCTGGGAGCCTACCCTAGAATGCTGCTTATGGGCATGAAGATGAGGGAAGGATGTGACAGACATTAAGGAAACCAAAAGGAAAGACTCTGGTGGGCAACCTGGACCCCCTCAAGGGGGCTATTGGAGTTCTTTACAGAACGGCACAAGGCTAGACACAGTGCTTTTCCCTTCATCTGGCCAGCGTGCTCCAGTGAGGTTTGAATGCAGCCTGTGGGAAGGGAGTGTCCCTTGGGGTATGCAGGGTGCATGGACACCTCCTCCTGCAGCAAAGGATTCTGCTGAGGGACAGAATAACATTCTTGGAGGAAAGAAATTATACAGCTCACCCCAGCCACACCACCCTGCATTTTCCTTGGGATTACCTACAAACCGCCTGCCTTGGGTACTCTCTCAGGGTCCGGCAGGCACCAGGATGCACAGCTTACTCCACCCACTCTGGCTCTTAGCCCCTAGGTTGCCAGCTCTTCAGCTCCCAGGTCATTTCCACCAAGGATGATGTACAGTATTATGCTAAACCAACTTTATGGGCAGCCCATTAAAATGCAGGCCTGTACCCATGATGGATGGAGAACGTCCAGTTGTTTAGCCAGCCTCTTACGGTTTGTTGCAAACTTGCTAGAACCATGTACAGGCCCCTTGTTAGGCCAGTTACGCCAAGGACCCCATAAATAAATACCAGAGTGCATCTTGATGCATCAGAGCTAGAGTATGGAAATAGAGGCACTGTATAAATAAATAATGCATATTTACAAAATAAATATATCCAGTACATTACTGCACAGCCATCACCAAATCACCTAGCTTAACAACCACGAGAAGCTTCCAAGATCTGCCAAGCGATTGGCTTCCATCCATCAGTGTGCATCAGCATTAGAAATGACGGCCGCAGGGAGGGGGTCCTCCTGCACGCTGACCTTGAGGCCTTTGAATTGAGGCAAGTGGTGAGATTACAGGTGGGCACCCTGACACACAGCTCTTTTGCCAAGGTGTGACGCCTACTGCAGACGTGTTCCTGAAGATGTCTTAAGGTGTGCCGCCAAGCAGAAGGCTGATTGGCACCAAGTTGCAGGATGTGATGGGTTGCACCTACAGGAAGATGGCTGGCTGGGAGAGGAGATTTTCTAATTAATGCAGATTCGCTGTGGCTTAAGAGGGAAGCCAGTGAGATGCCTTTCCTAGAGACTCTTCTCAGAACCTTGTAACTTTTAGCCATTCGCCCTGGAGGTAGGGCTGGGCTTTTGGAAAGTCAGTTTCCTATCTCTGCCACCCCTTTTTGAGCTCTGAACCCCACCGGGCATCTGGCTCAAGCATCTGGAGCTTTGCAGAAGCAGCTGACAGAATGGCCGCTGGAGTGGGCGCCCCTCCCCTTGGTTGTAATGGCACAATGCTGGATTTCAGTATTTTAAATGAAAAATATATGCAGTTAGCTGTGCACTGACAATGTCCTTGAGGATTTGACAGTGAGATTTTCCAGCAGTTGGTCTTCGTTAGGATCCTGGCGGTGTTTAATAAGGCAGTCGAACTGCTGGCACCTTGGGTTCCTGTTTGTTCTCCGAGGGCTCAGGGGCTGCTGCGGTAAGCACATCGACCAGAGCTGATCATTACAAGGGCGTACGCCACCATGAATAAAAATGTCACACGTTTTCCCATCTCACAGCGGTACAAAATGTCAGTCCTGTCAAACACACATTGCAGGGAGCTGTGTGCAGTCCGTACAAATTGGAGAGCTGCATATTCCCCCAGCCTTCTGATATTCTTCATTTGAAGCTGAAGAAAAACAGTTGTTAACCTATTAGCCAGGATTTTAAACTCTGCTGAGGTGGTGGATGGGTAGACTTTGACACAGATAGAAACGTATTCCAAGGTCCAGGAATTTTAAAACCAGGTTCTCCATCCCATTTTTTCCAAGGGAGGAAAGAGAAAAACACCCCTCTGTCTAGTGAACCTGTCTTCCTTCCACGGGAACACTGGGGAAATTTGGGGATATTTCACATCTAAGCTTCCTATCGTTCAGCGTTTGCATTCCACTCAAAAAGTCTCTTGCTTTTTGGGATGGCCCTGGGGCTCAACCTGTTAGGCTAGGATACCTCTAGGTTGAGAGTTTTTCCTGATCAGAAGCATGACAGAAATGTTGCCAGTCCTGTGGACAAAGTAACTTGAATGATAGGGACAGTTCTAGTTGGTCTGGCACTACTCAGATGCCGGGTGATGGCTTTACTGATAATTCAGTGCTAGTTTCCCCCTCTTGGGCAAGCAAGCACTTTGGACTTACCATGTGCCAAGCCTTGTGCCAGGAGCCTGCAGTCCATATGCAAACCCTCAAGGACTTACCCTCTCAGGGCAGAGATGGGAGAAGGAACACCCAACACTTTTGAGTCGGGAGGAGAGGTAGGCTTCTCAGAGAAGGGAACAAAGTCTTGGGAGTTGAGCAGGAATCATCAGGTGGGCAAGTAAGGAAGGGCTTTTGGGACAGCACAGCATGTGCATTGCGAAGACCATAGCACATGATGGGGCAGGATCTTTGTACAGCTGGAGAGAAGAAGCTTTTTGTGGTGGGATGGGAGATGGGGCTTACGGGGACAAGGGATGGATATTGAATGGCTTGCCGGGGTCAGGGACGTGACCTGCCCCCCTGGTGGCAGGGAGAGCAGTCAGAGGCTCCTGGTGGCCTGACCCAGGAGAGGCCCCTGGATTCCCTTTCTAGGAGATGCTGTGCATTTCTCTGGATCGCTGCAAAATCAGGAGAATGTTTTCATTTTAATTTCCAGTTGTATACTGTTTAGGGTGGACATTATTCCAGAAATGATAAATTAGCCTATTTTTGCTGAGCTGGCCCTGGCCCTTAAACATACTGAGCAAACCAAGTAGGGACACAGGACTGTTGAAATGTAAGCGGCTGCAAGCATAAACCTTTCTGTGTGGTCACAACAGACTTAACAGGACACAAAGCTCAAAGGAAGTCAGAGGGAGAACTCCCGAGGGAAGGGAAAGAGTGCTCCCTGAGCCTCAGCGGATATTTCAGCATCTTCCTTCTGCAGAGTGTAGGTTTCTTTGGCGTCAGGCAGACCTGGCTTTGGATTGTGTCTCTGCCACCTGTTAGCTGCAAGGCCTGTCCTGGGCAACTTGCTGAGCCATGTAGTCTCAGTTTCTTCGTCTGTCAAATGGGAATGATTTCACCTTCTCTGCAGAGTTGTTGAGAATGTCGGAAACCTCATATGTAGTACTCTGAGCACTGGGCCTGGTACATCACAGGTGCTAAGGAACAATAACCCCTTGGTATCAGAGACGGGATCATCTCTCCCAACATCTGGAAGCCGCTCCTCTAACCTCACCATGCCAGGCATGCCCCTACCTCCTTAGCATGTCACCCATGTACCTTCAGTGACATCCCAGATGACCATCCTAGTCTAGGTAGCAGCAAGACCCCTGCCTCCCGCTTCTGTCTGGGCAAAGAGTGGCACATGTCAGCAAAGCACCCTGTCCCTGCCCAGGCACTGGCCGCATCTGATGCCCGACCTCCAGCCGCCAATGGGATGCCACCTATTCAGACCTCGCACCTGCACCGGACTAAAAACAAAGGGCTCCCCTCCCCCGCCCCACTTCTGGTCCTCCTCCCTCCCCCGCCTCTGTTCCCCAAGCGGCGGGGTCACCCGGCCCCACGCAGCCTTCCCTCACAGCTGCCTCATGCTTTTGTTCAGCATGTGAACTTCCCCGTCAGCCGAGCTCCTTGCACGGGAAGTAATCAGGGATCTTGACAAGGCTTCAAACCACAAATGCCACTACAAATTAACCGGCACCACTACAAAATACTACTCCTGTCAACATCGGGGAGAATGCACTGCTCTTCAGGACCAGTCGGAGACATCTTTCAGCTCAGCACTCGCTCACGGCAGAGAGTGCCCAGGCCTAGCAGAGTCCCAGTCGGTGACAGGCCCAGCGAGCTGCGTCAGTCCTGAGCACACCCTCCCCAGAGCTGCAGCTTTTGGTCCAGGGCCACCTTCAATCCTGAGCACTCCCTTCGTCCCATCACAAGTGGTACCTCAGGATGGAAAGTCGTGGGGCACATGAACATGGCCCTCTGGAGTCTGAAAACCAGAGATGAAGGCCCGTCCCACTAGTATCTTAACTATGTGATGTGAATTTGGCCAAGAGGCTTCAGTTTCTCTGCCCGTAGAATGGGGATTACAGGACTGACTGGGATACCCTGAGTGACATCTGGCCTGTCACAGGCACTCCACACTGAGGCTCCCCCTGTCCCTTCTTTCCCATGAAGAAACACTTCCTGGTACTCTGTGTGAGTGGACACCCACCAGATGGAAACATCTTCCTCGGCCACCATGTAGAAGTCCCTTGTGAGTAGCATCTTGTAAAGAGCATCGCTCCAGGGTGATAGCTTGTCGCTGCTGCAAATGCATTAGGCCCAAGGAGCCCCAGATCTCCTCTGGGTGCCCTGCTGAGCAGCTCAGGCAGAGAGCACGCTGTTCACCGTGTGACACCAGGACCTGGTTGTTTTCAGCTGTCCTCGCTGGAACTCTGAAGCTGAGGCAAGCATTTGATCCTCCCCAACAAGCAGGATCAGCCCTAGTTGAGGGTGGACGAAGAGGATTGGAAATAATGATGGGAGTTGAGGGACAGAGCTGTGCCTGAGAGAGCTTATTGGGCATCTCAAAGGAGACACTCCACAAAAATACCGCTTCAATGCACTCCTTTTTGGAGGCATATCAAAAGAAGCCCTCTTTTATTTCCATGCCTTGCATAATAGCAGATTTCCAGTCCCGAAGAGTAGAGGAGCCTTGCTCTGAGCCCAGAGGCCCTTTGTAAAGCTGCAGAAAGCTTTGTCTTCCCCTCCCAACTGGGTCTGTTTCATGCACAGGTCAGAGCATTGATGTGGCTACTAGCCAGGAAAATTAACCAGGTGAACTCTTTCCTCGTTAAATAGGGACAGAGTTTAATTCTCTCTCCCCCCCTGCCATTCCTGGGGGCATATCTGGTTGGGGCACATCCCTGGGACAAACTGATAAACCCCAGGGCCCGTCTTGCTTCCCTCTCAGGACCCCTGGGCCTCCTCCATTTGAGGTAGGTGAGGCAGGACAATTTGGAATACAATTCCAAAACAAAGGATCTGAGACACCCACCCCCCTCTTAGGGGCCAGCCTTGGAAGCCTTCTCTCTCCCAGCCTCCATTGGGCATACCCCACCTTCTCCAGCCTCCCGTCCTCAGCCCACCCCAAGCTTTGCCAGCACAGCCCTTAGCCTTCAGCAAACTGGTTGGGCCCTGTGGCCCTAACCCCTCTCCCCTTTACCTTCTTTACCCCTGGTGAGGGTCTAGCCTATCTTCCCCTGACTAACATCTCACCTCTGTGGGGCCCTTCTGTCCTGGCACTGAAGTGCAGATCTGACTGTCACCATGCCTAGGTGTGGAAGGAATCCCAAGTGTGCGCACCATTCCAGGACTGAGCAAATCCATGTGTCTATCCCTGAATAGCTGTCTGCCCCCCGCCCTGTACATCACAGCTGTCTGCCCTAGTCTGTAATTAACTTGAGATGAGCTGTTGCCTCCTTCTGAAGGCCTGTCTACCACCTGCTCTATGTGACCCTGGGTCAGTCTTTGCCACGTCTCATCTGCAGAATGGGTAGCCGCCTTGTTCCCTATAGAACTCCCTGAACTAGCTAGTGTGCCAGCAGCTGCCTAGGCACCTGCACAGGCAGCGGGAAGTGCCTTGGCTCTGCCCACGGCATAGGCAGGCTGGCTCCAGGCTCTCTGCCCTGAGTCAGTGCCTGGCAGCTGAGCATTTTGCACCTTGCAGCCCTGCACGGGGCGCCCACCCATCCATGCCGCCCAGGTAATTAAGTTGATATTCCAACACCACTTCCCCTGTTGACCTTTTGGAAACAATGTGTTTTGCTGCATCAACAAATTAACTGCAAATCAGATGCTGTCCTCATAAATGCGAGTTTCATATCCAATCAGCATACTCACCTGGCCCGTGGGGCTGACAGATATAAGCACCGAGGGCTGGGCAGAGACTGGCAAAGGCCAAAGAGTTCCTCTCTTCTCTGGGACCTGTGTGTCAATCACGCTTTCTGGCTTACCCTATCTCGTGTTCACAACACTCGTGTGGCCAGGGCTGGTGAGTTGACGATACAGAGGTCTGAACAGGCCCTTATGGCTGGAGGGGATTGTGTGTCTTTAGGAGCCCACCCATCCTCCTCCTGTCCATTTTCTATACCGCAGACACCGATGTCTCTCTAACTGTGTCTCTGATCATGGCCCTCCCACTGAGATCAAAAGAAAACCCACAGTTCTCAGCCTGACATCCAGACCCTGTATCACCTGACCTCCGCCAGCCCCTCCCAGGTCTTGGCCTGCCCTGTCCTCATCGTCAGTCTTGCTGGACCACTGTGGTCCCCTGTGTCATGCACCTGAATCCTCTACCACTCCCACCCAGTAGAACAGCCCTTCTCTGAATTTCACAGACCTTGGCACTCCTTTGTCCCCCCTGTGCTGTAACCCCTCTGTCAGAGTTTTGTTCCCTCCTGTAACCCTGTGCCTGATACACCATGTACTGTTTGTTGAATGAATGAACAAATGAATCACATGCCTGCTTTGGAAAGTACCAGAAAGAAATGTTCAAATAAGGAAAGGAGAGGAAGACATTAGTCACTCTCTTGCCAGCCTTTTCTCTACAGCACAGATCTCTAACAACAGATTCTAACTTCAGAAGGGACAAAGGTTAGAAAATCTGTATCAGAAAGGGTTCCAGGTGACTGTGGAAATTTTAGTTGACAAGGATAACACAATGGACTAAGAATACCTGCTTGTTTGCAGCTAGCTGTGTGACCTTGTACTAGTCCCTTAACCTCTCTGGGCCTCCTGTTTCCTGCGTCTATAATAGGGAAATAATCCTTCTCTAACTTGCCTCACTAGGGAATGTGAGGCTCAAAGGAAAGAAGTAGAAATGCTTTGAAAGGAAACACACCGTATAAATAGAAGGGATTATTATTAAAATCCAGTCTCCTGCAACAGTCTTGCTGATAGCGCACGCCCTTGGAAAGCCGGGGTCCTTGTGTCCACAGGACTTTTCTGGAAATACTTATGGGTCCAATGGGGGAACAGAGGACTGAATGGTCCCATTTTGTCCTCAGGGTGTCAGACCAGAGCCTCACACGGCTGTAATTGCACTCTATGTCATCCTCACACCTGTGCTTGCAACTCAGAAGTTATTTTGGTTTTAGAGAACAGTTAATTGAGACTTAGAGTAAATAACTTGTCCAAGTGGCAGAGCCAAGATTGAGTTCAACTAGAAAATGACAGAGCCTAGATATGAATTCATGTCTTTCTAGCCCAAAGTATATTTCTTGGGGCTTTACTCCACAAGTGCTTTTTTCACTTCAAGAAAGGTATTTGTCTGCGATGTAGGTCAAATCCCGCTGGACTGTACATCCCTTAAGGACAGGGACTCCCTCTTACATTCTGATTCCCCCAGGCCCCAACCCCCGTGGAGTTCTTCCGTGAGCATGCATGGGAGGAATCCTTCACTTCTGCCTTCCTCACCCTGCTCCGACCCCCATCCCTCCTACCACAGCCCAGTTCAACAAGTGCTAGATGAATTGTTAAACTGAACTCTTCTTGGCGTAAGATTGCCAAAGGCCCAGTGTTTTTGAACCCCTTAAGCCACAGCAGTCAGTGTAGCTGCGTTTCAGTCCAGCCAGGAATGAGGATCATATATAAGGTGTTTCTATGCAGAGGGGCGCAGACCTCTCCGTTCCTCTGCTGCTTTAAAGAGCTTCTGGTTTTGCCTTCCCCTCCTCCAGCAGTGGAAAGAGCTCTCTGGATTCATACTCGAGTGGGCGCTTAACCTCCTCCACTCTGTCCCTTTGTCTATCCCTGCCATAGTGCCAGGATAAGAGAGGAGCAGGGCACACCCAGCTCTGGGCTGTGGGCTGCAGAGAACCAGACAAAATCTCTGTCCTCCAAGAGCCGCATCAGGTGGAGTGGAAGAACTCTGGGCTTCCAGCAACTATCACTGGGTCCTGGCCAGTTCTGCAGTCTTCTCAGGCCTTGGTCACACTGTTGTGGTCCTTACATGCAGCCTCCTGAGCACCAGGGCCACTTTCTGGAAGAGGTTGCGTTTTTCGGAGTTGATCCTTCCCTGGCTTCCCTCTTCACCCCATCTCCCTACCCAAGTCACCCACTACAGCCCATTCTGTTTATCTCTAGAGTATTCAGCTCTCCCTCATCTGTGTCCCTAGCTGTCATGCGTCCCAGCATATTTGGGGAACCGCAGCTACCATGGCTCAGCTGCCAGCCATTCCCTCTGCTCTAGGAAGAAGAAGCTTCCTCCTGTGACCTGGCCCCCCGGGAAGTACCGTAATACACCCAGCATCACCACAGTGATGGCCCTCATGATTGGCCCTTAGATGTCACTGGCTTGTCAAAGTCACCCAGAAAGCCAGCTTGGCCTCTGTGGTAGGACCAGGAGGGCACTCTGCGGGTCAGAAGTTCTAGTGTCCAAAATCTAAGACTGCTTCCCATGTGATCAGCATCCAGTCCCCTGGCGATAATCCATTAGCTTGCTAGTCACCAGCCTCAGCCCTTGTCTCCAAGGCCTGCACGCTGTGGCAGGGCGTACTTCTCTCTCCTCCCAGTCCTAGGGGTGTCTTTAATGTACAACGCTGGGAGTTCACCTTTCTCCTCCTGGTGGCTGCCACCAAGAAGGTATCCCTCTCATTTGCTCCAGCATCAGAGTATGCTCAGAAGTAGTGCTAGGCCAAGCACGGTGGCTCACACACACCTGTGTTCCTAGCACTCTGGGAGGCTGAGGTGGGTGGATTGACTGAGCTAATGGGGTTAAGACCAGCCTGAGTAAGAGCGAGACCCCGTGTCTAAAAATAGCCAGGCATTGTGGTAGGCATCTGTAGTCCCAGCTATTTGGGAGGCTGAGCCAAGAGCATCGCTTGAACCCAAGAGTTTGAGGTTGCCGTGATGCCAGGGCATTCCACCAAGGATGACAAAGTGAGAATCTGCCTCAAAGAAGAAAAAAGGAATTAGTGCTGCTTCCTCTCCCTGTCCATTTTCTCCTGTGACCAGTTTCCTTCATTCTGACAACCTTCAGGGAAAACTCCCCAAACTTCACGGGGGGGAGGGGGCAGTGTGGTTTCCTGGTTTTGGTTGCATTGTTGGGTTTTGTTTTGATCCATTTGGTGGCACCAGGACTTCTACACCCGTGACCTTGCTTGGCATCTTTACATTCCCCTGGCTTGCTCTGCCAGCTTCTAGGGTAAGTGTGGCCAAGAGGCTGCTGTACTCCCATCCTTTGTAAATCCAGTTGCAAAAGGACCAGCACTTCCCAATGACAATCTAAGGGAAATAAGTGAACTATGGAATCTGGAGAATTAACTTTCGTTGCATGTGCCAGGAACTTTAAACCATTTGCTGAGCACCAATTACATTTTGAGTACTATATACTAGACCCCAGGGCAAATAGAGAAATGCGTGAGCTGATGCCCTGCTGGGGAGGAGGGCAGCACACCAGAGATGAGATCGCAAGGGTGGACAGTGGGACCTGAATCTGGAGGGCTTTGAGCACTTCAAGGCAGCATTTTCCAGGGGAACTGGAAGGACCTTTAAAGATAGAGCTCATATGGCTCGGCACCTGTGGCTCAAGTGGCTAAGGCGCCAGCCACATACACCTAAGGTGGCAGGTTCGAATCCAGCCTGGGCCCACCAAACAACAATGATGGCTACAACCAAAAAATAGCCGGGTGTTGTGGCAGGTGCCTGTGGTCCCAGCTACTTGGGAGGCTGAGGCGGGAGACTCGCTTGAGCCCAGGAGTTGGAGGCTGCTGTGAGCTGCGATGCCATGGCACTCTAACCAGGGGGAAAGCTTGAGGTCCTGTCTAAAAAAAAAAAAAAAAAAAAAAAAGATAGAGCTCATAGCTTTTGGCCTGATTTTTTTGTTTGTTTTTTGAGACAGAGTCTCACTTGGTCGCCCTTGGTAGAAGGCTATGGTGTCTTAGCCCACAGCAACCTCAAATTCTTGGGCTCAAGTGATCCTCTTGCCTCAGCCTCCCAAGTAGCTGGGACTATAGGCGCCCACCACAACACCTAGCTATTTTTTAGAGATGGGGTCTCACTGTGGCTCAGGCTGGTCTCAAACCTGTAAGCTCACGCAATCTGCCTGCCTCAGTTTCCCAAGTGCTGGGATTATAGGCATGAGTCACTGTGCCCAGCCAAGGTTTTTGCCTGGTTTTGGAGGTGTTTTGTTTTGTTTTTTTAATTGTAAGACTAAGCAACTTTGCTATGCTGACAGGCATTGTGAGTCTCCAGAAGGAGCAAGGCAGTAGACAGCATTTCTCACGTTTGTCTGGCTGGGAACCTCCTTTTTGCCCTTTGTGCAATGATCTCCCAGGATGGTGCTTCCCAGCAGACAACTTGTGAGATGCCAGCCTTCCATTGAGATGATTTAAGCTGGCAAGTGGCATGATTGGTTGTGATTTTTTTTTAAGTCCACTCTGGAAACAAATGTAGAGGATGGATTAGGAGAGGAATAGGCTGGAGGCAGAGAATACTGCTAATGGTAATGGTTGCTAATGTCTACTAGCAACATTGTTCAAAGAACTTGACTGCATCATCTCACACTCTTCCTAACAGCCCCCTTGAGGGGATTACCTGCACTTTACAGATAAAGACAGCAGGGCTGAGAATGGTTAAACCATGAGCCCAGAATAATGCCAGGAGTGAGTGGGGGGCTTTGGTTATGTCTGAAACCATCAGACCCCAGAGGCTGAGTTCTCTGCCACAAGGTATCAGAATAAGGATAGAAATATCAGGTGGCAAGTAGCAATGACAGTGGAGCTAGAGAAGATGGTCACCCAGAAATAGAATGCCCAAGTGTGAGAGAAGTGAAGGTTGTATTGAGGGGGGACATGAAAGTCGTGCGTCCAGACTCAGGGCAGCAGCCCATGGCAGGGTGGCCACCATTCTGCCTGACCTTCTCTCCCTCCTGATGATGTGAAGGGCTCCCTCTCCAGGCAGCCTCCCAGCCCCAGAGAGCCTCCAACTACATGTAGAAGGGTCACCAAGCATGGGTTAGCCCTCATGCCCACTGGCTAATGGCATAGGATCTGGAAGCCACAGTGCATTTCCATCTGGACGAGTTCTTAATGTGCCCCTAGGAAGTTCCTGGGTCAATGTTCCCCTCCAGGCTCAGCGCCTGTGGCTCAAGTGGCTAAGGCGCCAGCCACATACACCTAAGGTGGAGGGTTTGGGCCTGCCAAACAACAATGATGGCTGCAACCAAAAATAAAAATAGCCAGGCATTGTGGTGGACACCTGTGGTCCCAGCTACTTGGGAGGTGGAGGCAGGAGACTCCTTTGAGCCCAGGAGTTGGAGGTTGCTATGAGCTGTGATGCCACGGCACTCTACCCAGGGGAACAGCTTGAGGCTCTGTCTCAAAAAAAAAAGAATTTTCCCCTCCAGCCACTTTGACAGGCCCTATGCTGGGAACCAGGGATGACCAGGACAAGGCCCTGCCCTCCAGGAGTTCTTGGGAGGCTTTAGGAAAGTTCTAGGTGGGCTTGAGATCTGAATTCTCACTCCCACCAAGGGAACCCCTGTATCAGCACTGTCTACCCATGCAGGTCTCATGCGGAATTCTAAATATAAACACTAAAAAAGAAACAGGTGAAACTGATTTTAATATATTTAACATCATATAGCCAAAATATTACCTTTCAACATGTATCCACTTAAAAATTATTCCCAAGGTATTTTACTTTCTTTCTCATACCAAGCCTCAGAAATCCAGTGTGCATTTTAGACTTACACCTCATCTGAGTTTGGACTCACCACATGTGGCTGTTGGCTGCCGTCTTGTCCAGGGCAGGTCTAGACTTCCTCAGATAGTGATGTGTCTGCATGAACTGAGTGGCAGAATGAGCAGGAGCCAACGGGGGCCGCCCAGGCTTTGCTGTGTGTCCCACATCTCATGTGGACTTTTACTTTCCTCGCCCTGCTGTGCAGCTCCTGGGCAGACAGGCTGTGCGAAGGAGCGAGCGGGCTTTCAAGATGAAGGGTTGGAGGGTAAGGCCAAGAGGGCTGTGCTCTGTTGGTTTTGATTCAGATCTTGATTTCAAAAGCCAACTGTTTTGTACAAATTCTATTCATCAGACGTTTATTGAGCAGATTTTTTTTCCAAGACCCACACACCCTTCTGCAAGCACAGGGATGAATCCCTCCTGGAAACAGACGTTTAAACGATCTTGTGGGGCTGGGGGTGAGGTACTTCACATTGAGTCCTCCTAGCAGGGAGCACAGGGCAGGGGCATGCTGGGGGAGGCATCTGATCTCCAGCCCGGTCGGGCAGAGGCAGGTCATTCTGCCCAAGGGGCAGGCAGGAAACACAGCATGAGAGCTCCCTGGGCACGGGTGAAGGTTGGGAAAGGTCTGTGTGAGGCATGACAAGATCCAGGTCTTAGAAGATTTAGATTGCCAGGCCCAGGCCTTAAGCTGGTACCCAACGATAGCAGGGGGCTTCAGAGGTCTGGACACTGGCTGTAGCATGGCCATATTGCATTTGAGAAGGTCCCCCTTGGCCTGTATGCAGCATGGCAGAGGAGATCAGAGCGGGGGTCCCCGTCGGGAGATGATTTATCAGGCTAGCATGGAGGTGGAAACTAAGCAATTAGCAAAAGGGATGCCTCAGGAAGTGGACGGCAAGCACTGTGAGGGGGCCTGCGGGAGTGAGGGAGTGGGAGGCGTCCAGGGTAGCCGTCCTCTGGCTTGAGTGGCTGGGTGCATCCTCCCAGGCCCTGTGTGGAAAGGCCTTGAGCCATCTCAGTGTGACTGATGTTTTAAGTTTCCACTTTAATGCAGCCACAGAGACTTCGTCCCACCCGACCGCCGCCTCCCAAGATACAGCGCTCGAGGCCCGTGAGTAGCCGGTGGCCCTGCCCTCCCCACCTAACACTGCCTGAGCTGTTCTCCCTCAGCCTGACTAAACCTTGGGAGTTTAGACTCTCTTGCCTGGCAAAAGAAAAACGGGAATTGGGTTTTTCAGCTTCCCTCTCTGCGTGGCATGAACCTGAACTTGCATTTTCTGGGCTTTTCTCTCTTTTTTTTCTGAATAAGCCCAGCACCTTGCAGGTCAAAGCTGTAGGTAGCCAGGGGCCACTGTGTGGTGTGTGTGTGCCGTGTGTGCCTCACTCGAGCGTGTCTCAGAGGGTGAGCCGTATCTCTAGCTGACGAGCTTTAAAGCCTTGCTCGAAACGCTTGCTCCTGATGCTTTAAACTCAAGGAAGCAGAAGTTGGCAGCAGGGGTCTCATTCTCGCCAGATCTTGGTTTGGAAATGTATTTGATGTACCTTCCCCAGGGCTGAGGCTACACCCAGAGAATACAGAACCAGCTCAGATGGAGACAGGTACTGCTGTCCTGCCAGGGCTCACATGGAGACCCGCCTTCTCCTGTAAAGTGCCACGTAAGGGTGGAAACACAGGACAAACTGTGATAAACCCCCCCAGTACCTGGGAATGGAGTACATGGGGGAGAGAGACTCATCTACGTGTTTTTAAGGAGAAATGCCTCAGTCCGGGCCTGGTGGCTCATACCTGTAATCCTAGCACTCTGGAAGGCTGAGGCAGGTGGATTGCCTGAGTTTAGGAGTTTGAGACCAGTCTGAGCAAGATCAAGACCGCAATCTCTACTAAAAATAGAAAAATTAACCAGGCATTGTGGTACACACCTATAGTCCCAGCTACTCCAGAAGTTGAGGCAAGAGAATCTGAGCACAAGAGTTTGAAGTTGCCCTGGCTAGAGTGCGACCCTGTCTAAAAGAGAGAGAAAGAAACAGAGTGAGACCCTGTCAAAAAAAAGAGAGAAAGAAAGAGAGAGAGAGCAATAAGGAAGGGAAGGAGAAGGAAAGCAAAAGGGAGGGCAGGGAAAGGAGGAAAGAAAAGAAAAGAAAGGAGAGGAATGCTTCAGAAAAATATTGGGTGTGAGTCCCATGTTAAGCATCAGGGAAGTTGCTTTCCCTCGTGAGCGCAGACTTTGGCAGTGCTGAGTGTAATAACTTTAGCAGGTGCCTTTGCGGTGGGAAACCTGCCAGGACCTTTCTGTGAAGGCTATTTACCAAGAGAAAATTTTTTCCATTTGTAATTCAACGCAGCCTCACTCTGAGGCCAAGCACAGGGGGTCAACTGCGATCAGATAACCACAGACTGGTGTCCCAGGCCCTCCCCCTCTCTGCAGTGCACTTGTCCAAACCCATCTTGTGAAGGCATGGCGGCCCGGGTGTGCAGGTGCCCAGGCTGAGCCATGTGTCTATTTCAAATCCTGGTGCACTCACCCAGCACTGATACTGTAGACTACTGGCTATTCTGCGTGCTGTTCCCCATCCCTTCCCCACTGTGTGTCGAAGTTAGAGGGCTGAGATGGATGCTGGGGGGATTTAGATGGCTTTGCCTGTGACAGTCCTGGGTCTACAGTTCTAACCACATGTGATGATGGGTCCATCCCATACCCCATTGAATGATGGGTAGCAGCCCAAACCCCAGTCATAACAGCTGGCAAGGGGCCAGAGTGTTTCTGCTCACTATCATTGGAAGGCACAAAAACCAAAAGGAAAACACTTTGGAGGACAAGAGGCCCCTTCTTGGTTGAAGCTCAAGTGATTTAGTGAATGTTTCAGCATAGACATTAACAACATGGATTTGGAAGGCCTGCAGAGCAAGCCTTGAATGCTGAAGCTGTGTGACTTTGGGCAGGTACTGAAGCTCTCTGAGCCTCACTTCTCTCTCTGCACTGTACCTCATTCGCAGAGGGTGTTTTGTGGGAACAGATGTGGATGACATTTGTAGAGCACCTAGCATGGTGCCTGGCACTCAGGAGTAGTTCTTCCTAAGAGGCTTTTACATCTTACAACTTCCAAGGAATAGCCCAGTTTATTAATAACTATCATTTGCCCAGAATTGTATAGTCAGCAAAATACAGAGAGTGCCCAAAAAACGTGGACACATCTTAAAAGATGTTATCTAGATATTACTTTTCAAAAGTACCATTACTGGTCAGGTGTACCTAGGCATGCTATATGCAGATCCATTTTACCTGCAGTTTGTACATTTTGGGGGAATGATTGATTTTCCTTCCAACATTTTTTTTTTGGTACTCTTGGTACTTTTAGGTACCTCATCTTAGTTTCGTTTCACATTAGCTCTGTGAAATAGGCATCACCACCACCCATTTTAGAGATGAGACAATGGATGTTCAGTAACTTAACCCAAGTTCTTATGGGATCACTAAGCTCTAGAAGCTATGGTCTTTCCAGCATCCCAAGCTCCCTGGACCCTCCATCTTCCTGGACATAAAGAAGGCCTCCTTACAGGTTGAGTATCCCTCATTCAAAATGCTTGGAACCAGAAGTGTTTTAGATTTCAGTTCTTCTAAGATTTTGGAATATCTGCTTTATGCTTAATGGTTGCGGATCCCAAATCTAAAATGCTCCAGTGAGCATTTCCTTTGCTCATTATGTTGGCATTCAGAAGGTTTCAGATTTCAGAGCATTTGAGATTTTGGATTTTTGGATTAAGGATGTTCAACCTATCTGAAGTACTGGGCCAGAGTCTTCAGTTGAAAAAGAAAATTGATCAGCACCCGCTGGGCTTTCTGTGGAACTTATAGAGCAGGGTTAGGTCCTGGCAGAGATATGGAGGTGAAGAGAATTGACATTTATTGAGCAACTTAGTGTGCCTGAAACTGCGCTAGCCACTTGTATACTTACTGTCTCATTTGTCCAGCCCAGAAGAAGCAGATGCTGTTTCCCTAGTTTGTAGCCAAGACCACAGAGATGATAAGAGGCCAAGCTGGCCTTTGAACGCAGGCCTGCCTCACTCCTCTGTCTCTCCTTGCTCTCTACAAAACAGCTTTTCCTTAGGCCAAAGTCAGCCAGTGGGTAGCTGTCAGAATTCCCCTTAGAGGCCTGGGATCCACGGCAGCCAGGGAATCTCTGGCAAAGCAGGATTCAAGGACAGGATTGCTCCCCTGGAAAAATTCAAGTATTAGAGCAGCTATGGTGGGCCCCTGTGCAGTCTCACTGGTGTGGGGACTTGTGCTGATGGGGGGAGGGGGTGCCCAGCCACTGGCAACTGAGGACTTGGGAAGGCAGATGCTGCAGAAGAGCCTGCGTAGCCGCTATCTCTCCCACAGGGATGGTGCAGGAGATGACTAGCCTGACATTTGGGGGCTCCATGCTCATGGGTTTATGGCATGCAGAAGAAGCAGGGGGCTGGGGAGGACCAGCCCTCCTAGGCTTGGAAGTCAGAGAGGCCTACCTTGTTTGAATCATAGGTTGACTACTTCCTGGCTGTGTGACCTTAGGTAAGATTCTTACCTTCTCTGAGACTTAGTTTCATCATCTATTAAATGGGTTTGGCAATACCCTTCTGGTGAGGGTAATGAGATCATGTATCTGTAGTGCCTAACACTGTCCCTGGCATGGAGTGGACACATACACTCCCAACTCCTTCCGCTAAGCAAGACCACTAAGATCCATTTGAGAATTCTAGAAGGTTTGTGCTTTCTGGGTCCTGCAGTCCCCAGGGCCCTAGGAATCAATTCTTTCATGTATATTCATGCAAGCATTTCCAGGGGACACTGCTACACACCAGCTGGGAACATGGGGGACCCAGGATGTAGAACCCCTCAAGAGCCTCAAATAGGCCAGACTAACAAGCTCCCAAGTCAGGAGCCATCAGCCTTCTGCCAGGCTTTGCCAGGTCTCTTAGCTGTAAAGGTTCCAGGCAGAAGCATAGTCATCGGCCCTGGGGTAGTGGGGGCCTGAGGGGTAGCATCCAGCCTTTCTGGAAGGAGCTTTGTAGCCTGGCACCTGTGGCTGGAGTTCAGATGTTACCAGAGGATTTGTGTTTTCTTTTTAAAAAGAAGAAAAAAGAAAGAGCAGAAGAAAACCATGCCAGTGTCTCATGGACTAAGGGGAGTAGGTTGGGGCTCGCCAGGGAGAGGCAGGCTGCGGTCAGCCCGCATGTGAAGCGCTTTATAAGCTCTGTATTTATTATTTCTTGCTCACCATTAAAATCAAATGTACTCGGTGCTTTTGTATTCAATACACATTTAACCCTGCCGACTTAGATTTCTCAGGTTTTAAATCCAGTGGGGAATTGGCTGGCTTCCCAACTTTCCCCTCCAGTCCCCCCTGAACAGAGCTGGAAATCCCTGCTTAGCATTTTCTCCCCTGGCACTGCCGGGATCCTAACACTGGGGGGGCCCCATCACTGTGCTGTGTGTGTGTGGTTTTTCCCTCTATTCCCCAGCCCCTGCCCTGCCTAAGCACCCCAGAAAGACGGGTGTGATCGCTGAAATATGACGGGAGTTGTCTGTGTTGTTTTATGCTTCAGGCTTAATTAAACCATTTTGTCTGTGTGTGTCTGTGCCTGGTTGTGGTCGGCTGGCATGCACGCATGTGTGTGTGAATGCATGCGTGTGTGTGTGTGTGTGTGTGTGATCCACACATGTACTTTTACCTCTTGTGCATGTCTGAGCGTGTGTTTGTGAGATGATGTGTACACTGGAGTCGACAGCCTCCATGTGTCTCTGGATGGTCGTGTGTGTGAGTACACTTTTGTGTCTGGCTTTGTCCATGGCAGTCGGGTGTGCGTGACTCCAGGCGTGTCTGTCCCTGAGTGGGGGACTGACCATCCTGGGTCTGCTGTGTCTCCATCTCCCTCCCCCACCGCTGCTGCTCCTGCCCCTCCCCCCCTGCTCTGTCTGTTTTACCATCCCTAATGAAGCAGTCTCCTCCATCGATCCTACTGATTGCCAACCCATTCCTTTTGTTTGTTGGCGCTGAGCCATTCAGCGGCACTCTGACAGCTCAGCTCGTCTAATTAGCTCTGTTGTTCTTTTTCCCCATGTTTCACCACGTTGCAAGTTCAGTTGAAGTTGCCACAAACTTAATCCCCCCATTCCAGCCACAAGTTCACATTCTTAACCCGCCTTTATTGTAGCAAGCAGCAGCCCTGTGCAAGGACGAGCTGACAGGCCTTAAAGTCTGACCTTTCCTGAAAGCTCTGCTCCTGGACTCCTGGGGGGCGGAGGCAGAGGTACCCCTCCACCCCACCCACACTGCTGCCTGGTGATGAGAAGCTGGGGACTGTCCTAGCCAGGCGACCTGTTCACTAGCCCCAGAGCAATCTGTCCATGGCTGGGGAAACCAGAGTGAGAAGGAACAGCAGATACATCCATTCATTTGTTTATTCAGCAAATATTGACCAAATATTTGCTGTGTGGCAAGCACAGTTCTAATAATTGATAAAAATAGTGACATCATTATACACTTCTGAGAGTCCAAGCCCCTAGTGTCCATTTGATTCTAAAAATCTTGCCAAGTGCCCACTCACTGTGCAGAGAATTCTAACACTGATCTTCTAATTCAGACATTGTGTCCCCCTCATCTTCCTTTTGTTTGTTGATAAGAAGGGAACATCCAGGTCACGGAGAAGCAGGATGAGCTTTGAGGCCTCACCACGAACCAGCCCTGTGCTGGGCCTTCCCTGCATCTGGTTGCTGAATCTTCCCAATAAACCCACAGAAGGAGACAGCAAGTTTGGTGGAATGCGTTTGGCTTTTACCACATCTCTGCTTTGCCAAACAAGGCTGAGATCAGACTGGCCACTCCACAGGAAAACTTTGGTTACACCAGACGTGCACAGACCTGAGGGTGTGATGAGACTCTATAAAGACATGTCTTTTATGCAGCCAGCTTCTGTAATCTGTGTTCCTAAGCCATTGTGCAGTGTCGCCCACAAATCCCCGAGGGCGGGAGCGGAGATGTTCGGAGGTGAAAGGGCAGGCAGGAAGTGGAGTGTGTACTGCTCTCCTTCCCCGTCTTGTCCTCAAAATTCAGCAATTGTGGCATCTCATCTGCAGAGAAATGTTCAGAGCCTGTACCAGGATGCCCAGTCGTTTTTATTGGCAATGAAATTCAGAGATAGACTTTCTTAGCTTAGCTCGGCTCTCAGCCTATGCCTCTCAGGCATTGGAAATGTTCAGAGACGACTGTGCCACACTTAAAGGCGTGAATGTTGATTGGACCAAATGAGTATCCTTCTAAGAGCACCTAGAAATTCTCAGCCTAACACCCATCGGGGGCTCTGGTGGGGGAAGGGGTATCTTTTTCTGGGAGTCCTGGTCTTGGCTTTCAGAGACGGTGTATCAGAAAAAACTATCCTGTCACTGCAACACCGGCTGTGGGACTAGGAAGCTATACACTTCCTAACTTGCCCACCGCTGACCCTGGAGCCTGGTCTGCGTGGTAAATACAGGTTTCAGCATCCAGGCAGAGCCTGCTGGGAGGTCCAGCACACAAGGATGCCCTCAGAAGCAAAAAGATGGTCCGTCTTGGCACTCCCCAATCCCTCTCTTATTTAGAGAAGAGAATAAGCATCCTATAATTCAGTTATAAAAACTAAGTATGTATACCCCCAAAATAAGTCAAAGTGAAACCTTTGTGTTCTACAAAACTGTTCCAGAGAAAAGCAAAAGAGAATCTGTTATTAACCTGAGCCTCTTTGTCCCGGGTCCTGAGTACACATCATCTCATTGGACCTGCAAAGAGCACCCCACCCCCCGCCCACAGCTGAGGAAACCAAGCCCTTCAGGAGGACCTTTCTGATTGGCACTGGCCACAGAGTTCCAATTAGTGTATCTATCTGCTGCACATTAAATGGTGATGTTTCCAGGACTTGCCATTGAAAATTCCTAAGCATTTCTTTTATGGCTGCTCATCCACATCTTCAGAATGTCGTGTGTGGCTTTTCCAACTCACTCTTCCTGCTTTCCCCCTCTGTTCCTTCTAGGTGCGCCCGCCCCGTCCACATGTTGTTAAGAGACCAAAGAGCAACATCTCAGTGGAAGGCCGGAGGACATCTGTGTCAAGCCCTGAACAGTAAGTACCCCATTGCTCCTCTACTCTCTGTCCGCAAGAACCCAGCGGGGCTGAGTGTGCAGCCCCGGCTTTGAGAGGTTTCCCTGGAGCACCAAGCAGGTGTTTCAGGGAGCAGGGCTTGATCCTTTACTAGTTCTGGTTATCATATCAGCAGGAGGCCCCAGAAGGCAGGGAGCTGGGTGCCGCCTGGGCTGGGTTTTATAGTGAGGCCCAGAGGGTACTCTGATGTGTTCAGAAGACTGTCCCAGGCCTCTTATGCTGAAGATGTCAAGTTAGCAGAGAGGGTTAGGAATCTGGTCGAAAAGGCCAGTTTAATAGGGGGCCACCACCTTCCTGGCCCAAGGTCTATGTGGCTCAGATTTATACACAAGACCGTCCTTAGCCACTGCCCCACCCCCACCAAGACCCTTTGCCAACCTGTGCCATAGCTTTGATGTTACTAAGATTTTTCTTAATCTACCTCCCCCAGTCTTAGAGCCCCTGAGGGACAGGCCCTAGGAGTTGTGCCCAGTACCTCCCAGAAGACCAGCTTAGCATCACTTGCTGAGGATCTATGGGTAGAGGAGGTGAATGTGCCAGGCAGACAGACTCACAGTGGCCAGCGCTGGAGCCACCTGCATGGGCTGAGGCTGAAAGCCGCCGACAGTGCTGATCCAGAGCCGGCTGGAGAAGGCAGTGTTGCTTCCCTTTGTCCCCAAAGCACGTGGCCCTTGGTCTCTGCCCAGACAATTCAGCAGCTACATGCTGGCTTCCTGTGATGCCTTGAAAAAGTGCATGAATTCTTCTTGGCCTAAAGTCATTGGGGGAATCGGAAAATTTGACCCTGAAGTCCTTTTTGTGGCAAGGGGAACCCCTCACATCTGGCTTGCTTTCAGAAACTTTCTCAGGGAAAGAAGTTAAGGGAGGTGGCAGGTCCTAGCAAGAACTGGAGTCAAAAGGAAGAAACAATTCTGAAACATGAAGCCGTGGCCTCCCCCGGTTGTGGCCTACACTGCAGCTGTCCCAGGGCTCCGTGCTCTACAGCACAGGCACTGCTTGAGCCGCCATGTCTTTATGGAACCAGCCTACCCCACAGCCCTCAGAGTTTGCCCAGAAAGCACTGGATTGTGTGTGTGTGTGTGTGTGTGTGTGTGTGTGTGTGTGTGTGTGTGTGTGCGCGCGCGCGCGCACACACATGTAGATACTTGGTTATGAGGAATTTGGAGGAGAAGACTAAAGTTGGGTGTAGGTTTAACTTTTGCTCTGCACAATAGGCTAGAGGGAACACAGACCGCTGTCCCTGGCCGCTGCTGGCGTGGATGATGATTGCCCCCTTGTGGAGAGAGTGTGCATGGCCTCCATGCCTCAACCCTAAAGATTTCTCTGGAGGGGGATGAAATTAATTGTATTTCTTTAAAATTGCCTCTTTAAAATTAAGCTAAACCTTTTAGACACTCTACTGGGATATAGGGTTATTGTAGACATTGAGACATGAATTCAGAATACCCTTGTACTGCACACAAACACCTCAGATCGACAACATTCCACAGTCTACAGAAAAGCTAATTATCCATTTTGTGACCAAATTCCTAGTTAAAGGTTGGACTTCCAGTGATGTGGGTGACTGTCCACTGTGCCAAAAAAACAGTGTCTTATTTTCTTGGTTTTCACACACAATTCTAAATTGTGTTAAGAATCACTTTTAGAATTTTTTTTTTCTTTAGTTGGTTTGTTTATTGTTTTGTTTTGTTTTGTTTTTGCAATATGTCCTGTTTTAGACTTCTATTTGGGAAATATTTGGGGTTGAAATGAACCAGTGGGAGCACGGGGCCTAGTTTGGTGGGTTGGCAGACTAACAGTGATAAAAAACAAATGAGAGGTTTGCTGTGACCATGCATCACAGCAGCTCAGGCCCCTGAGGAGAGAGAGGGGTACGTTCAGGACATCATTCCAAGGCGGGGTGGGGGGGTGTTCACAATTTTTAACGAGGAGGAGGGAGCCTTTTCTCCCATAATGCCAGTGGCGTTTCTGGTGCAAGCTGGGTGTTTTCCGGCATCTCTTCCCGTGCCTCCTCCCCACCCCCCCACGGTGCTCCTCCACTTCCAAATGCCATGTCACAACAGCTCTTGGATGTGTTTTTCTCAACTGTCATCAGCTCCAGCTGGCAAGACCAACTTCTTGAAACACAGGAAGCATCCAGCGGAAAATATTTTAATAAAACAGACTCCTCATAAAATATTGTTCTGGGGGGGAGGAAACGGGCTCCGCCAATCTGTCGGCATTGTGTTGTGAAACGGGAGAAGACAAGCTGGCGGGCAGGAGCCGGATCCTAACGGGCCTGTGTTGGAGGTGGCTCTGTGGTGGGCACACAGACTCAGCGCCTGGCCCTTTAATCTGGCCTGGGTTTTCTTGAATCACAGATCTTCGTCTCCGCTGGGAATATCAAAGTGCTTCGGAAGCTTAGAGGATTTGGGCGGCAGAAAGGGATGCTGGATCTTTGAAGTTGAGGGGAGAGATTCAGTCCTCCTGACTTCTTGCCCCAACTCTCACTGCCAATAGCACATTAAATAACTAACTTTGTGGACAGCAAGATGGAGCTGATTAAGTTTGTCTCCTGCAACAGCCAAGCACCCTGGGATTCTTCAAGGCCCAAACTCTCTAGCCAGTCCAACATTGAAGTTCATTTCTTCCTTTCCAGCTGATTTCTGTCTGTCCATTGCTCCATCTGTCCATTCGCACATCCATTCATTCTACAGATACATCTTTGAAAACTTAACTAGGTGCAAGCTACATAGGATGTTTTGTTTTATTTTGTTTTGAGACAGAGCCTCACTGCATCATCCTCGGTAGAGTGCCGTTGGCGTCACAGCTCACAGCAACCCAAACACTTGAGCTTAAGTGATTCCCTTGCCTCAGCCTCCCAAGTAGCTGGGACTACAGGCGCCTGCCGCAATGCCCAGTAGTTTTTTGTTGTTGTTGTGGTTGTCATTGTTGGTTAGCTGGCCCAGACTGGGTTCGAACCTGCCAGCCTCGTGTATGTGGCCAGTGCCATAACCACTGTGCTACAGGCGCCAAGCCTACATAGGACTTTTAAAAGGAGGCCTTACAAGCAAGTGTCCATACTGACTCTTTGATTACTTGCATTGTCCCAGAATGAAATTTTCCTATGTCAGATTTTCTTCCTGAATCAAGGATAGGTTTCCCAGCTCCTCAAAACCATCTGTCGGCAATTGGAAGAACTTTCCAGAAAGGTTCAGAAACCGGGGGAAACATTCCCTCTGTTTTTCAGTTAACACTAATTGGCTACTATTTAGTTAATATTTATATTCAAGAAGTGTAATATTAACTAACTACTTCCATCGTTACTCAGAGCAAAGCTGATGGAATGCCGGTGAGCTTCCTTAAGGGTAGAGTTAGGGGTAGGAAGCTTGGGGTGAGAGGCCAGTCAGCAGGAAGTGCAATGAGACACCTCTGATGTTGGGGCCAGCGTGTTTCTCCCCCACACTCCCAGAGTGAGAACCCAGGCTCAGAAAATGTATCTGACTCACATACCCAAGGTCATCTGGTTAGAAAGTGGCAGGGCCAGGATTCAGAATTCTGCTTGATTTCCTTCTTTACACTCTGCTGTTCTCCACGGGATGGGGCCCAGGGCATCCATTTTTAGTCTAGTTTTGCTCAGACAGATAGGATCTCCGTGTCCTAAGATGACTTGCCCGGCACACCACCCTTCCTCTCTGGTTCTTTCGAGGCTAGAGTTGGATGTAGAAACTAAGACTCAAAAGAGAAACTTTCAGTGACTTAGAGCCAGAAAATGGTTGGGTTGGCTATCTGATGACAGAGGCCTAGTCCTTTCTTCTTTACCATCCAAGCTTTTTGTTAAGAACCTAATCATGAGGACAGTGGCTGCTGTAGTGGGCACAGTGAGGGTCACAGCTCCCACCTACTGAAGGCGAGCCAGAATGTGCACAGCAGCCAGGCCCCAAGTCACTTTCCTTTTGGCTGACTGGGGAATTTCCCATCTAACTTGAATGGCAGCAAGAGCCAATAGCAGCTCTGAAAGGCAGTGCTGCATCAGCTTTGCCCGGCCCCTTCAGGCCCACATACTGTGCCCACTGGGGCCAAGACAGGAGTATCCCCAGGGGCTTCTCCTTGCCTGGCAGCCATCATTCATTCCCTACTGGGAAGTGGCAGTAGGGCCCAGAGATAGCAGACCTCACGGAGTTGCTGAGAGTATGGGAGAGATAATGTTATGCCTCTACCACCTATTTAATCTTCACAACCCAGATGTAGGGCTGTCTTCTGAGTTTCAGTGGTTAAGAGGCTTGCAGTTGGGCTCAGTGCCAGTAGCTCAAGCAGCTAAGGCGCCAGCCACATATACCAGAGCTGGTTGGAATCCAGCCCAGGCCTGCCAAACAACAATGGCAACTACAACCAAAAAATACCCAGGCATTGTGGCAGGCGCCTGTAGTCCCAGCTACTTGGGAGGCTGAGGCAAGAGAATCACGTAAACCCAGGAGTTGGAGGTTGCTGTGAGCTGTGATGCCATAGCACTCTACCAAGGGCAACAGCTTGAGGTTCTGTCTCAAAAAAAAGAAAGAGGCTTGCAGTTGCGGTGGATCTGAGCGCAGCCCTGTCCTGACAACTGCAGAGCAGAGCTCTTTTGACTGCACACCCTGTCTCCTAATGGGTAAGGCAGGCGTCATCCTGGCACATGAGGGTCTGGGTGCATCCTGGTTATTTGAAGTCTCCTAGTACAAATAACAGTGGTCCAGATTCAGCCCCCAGGACCACAGAGCTGTTGCCCTGTTTGCTCTCTAGCCAGATCCATGCAAAATCTGCTCTGATCTTTTCAATTATTTGTTTGTAAAAATAGCCCAGTACCCTCCTAGCCAATGTGGAAGTTAGGGAAAAGAGGCTCATTCTGAAGCCCACTATAATTCAACTACTTGTTAGCATTTCTATAGATTTCCATCCGATCCTTTTCCTATATATGTTTACAGCACCTGCAGCATCCCACTGTCCAGGCTTGTTCCATGTGACTCTGTAGCCCCTATTGTTCCCTAAGTACAGACGATCCTGGTGTGTCTGTGTTTGTGGACTACCTAACCACACCCCTCATATTAAAGCTTTAGATTTTTCCCAAGTTCTCATTAATATGAAAAATGCCATGGTAAATATCCTTGTTCTCTCAGCTTTAGCTCATTTTATATCATTATAAGAAATAGAATTATTAACAGCTACCATTAACTGAGAGCTATGGTGTTAAGCTCTTTACATACACCATTTCATTTAGTCCTCACAAGAAATACGTGAAGGGAGCTATTATGAGCTCTATTCTATGGAAATAACTGAGACTCCCAGAGCTTGTCACTGCCCTTGGTCACATAGCTAGTTAGGAGCAGAGCCGAGCTTCAAATGTGTCTCTATAATGTCAAAAGCCTATACCCTTAACCAGTTACAGAGGGAGATTTCTGCTCCTTATTTCTAAAAGAATGGTGCTGCCTTATACTCCTACCAGAACCGCATGCCCAGAAATTTGGGTCTGGGGCACCCAGAGGAACGTGTGGCTGGCATTAGAAATCCTTCTGGACAAAGAAAAGTTCTGGAGGCTGTGCTCGCTGGGAGACCGTGTGTACACCAGTGGCCAGCCGTGCTGTCAGGAACTGCAGTGTCTGATCCCCTGAACTATATGCGTGGCCCCAGCACCAAGGCCCCAGAAGATAAAAATAAGATCAGAGGAAGCTGCCAGAAGCATTTAGTGAGAACCCTGACCAAAGCCTAGGTCTGGAAACACTTTGCAATAGTCTCTCTCTGGGCCAGTTGCACACATGCTCTGGCAGAAGATGACGTGCTGCTTTTGCATGTTCAGCGTCCCTCACCCTCCTCAGCATCTGGGCCCAGCATGGCCTCAGCAGTCCCCTGCTCCTGGCTGTGGATCACAACGTAGTAGAGCTCTTTCCCTCCTCACAGCCCCGGAGCTGCCCGGGACATGCGGGCCCATAATTTGGATGGTGGCCTGGTACATGGTTTTGGTGTCCAACAGGCCTGGGTCAGCATCCTGGCCCACCCGCTACACAACCTGAGACTCCTTGTCTCCTTTCTTTAACATAACACCTGTTCACACCCCCAGGAACATGGTCCGGGAAGGGCTCACAGGAGATGCAGTCACGTCCTCAAGTGGGCAGGGCACACAACTCCCCTCCTGCCTCATGTCCTGCAGTGGCTGCCCTGGCCTTGACACCCCAGGCACACCACCTCATGAGCCACTCATTCCTCCTTCCCACGCCCACAGTCCCCTGGGCCTCCCCTGATGTGACAGTGCCCTGCTGTGTACCCTTGCCCCAGGAGCACACGCACACACCCACCAGCAGTCTATGAGCTCTTCCTGGGATGACGCCACGTGCCTTTCAGCTTTGGCGCTCAAATCCCAAACCAGACCCAGCCAAGATCTCTGCCCAAAGATGTTCACTGAATGATGGACAGAGGAACCAGTGAAGGCAGGCACAGCTTACAGCCCAGCCTGGGGAAGGAGGAGGGGCTGTCAGTTAACAAGCACAAATAGTAAAGAACCTACTATGCACATGAATAGGAAGCTGGCAGCACCTGCCCTGCCCCTCTGAGAGCCAGGAATTGCATCAGCCCCAGAAGCAAGTCTCCAGAATGCCACCTGGGCCCTGCACCCCTGAGGATGGGGGCAGCTGTCAGCTCTATCCCCTGGCAGGCTGCCAGGCCCCAGTCCCTAAGTGGCCAGGAGTACAAACACCTGAGCAGAAGGTCACAGAGCCAATTAGCAGGGCAAGGGGCTCGTGACCTCTCTATCTCTATCTCCGTCTCTCTGACACACACACACACACAGAGCAGCAAGCAGCACAGGGCAACACGGGACCCATTTGTCTCCAGCCACTCTGCCCATCTACTTAGAGGAAAGGACTTTTCCCAGGACTATCACCATAGGGGAGTTAATTCCAGCTGGGAGACCTTTCGTCTGCTTTAGGTGGAGAAGGGGCCCCATGCTCAGGACATTACTGACTCCAGTCTCTGAAAGGCTTTGTCTTTATCCAACAGAAACCCCTGCCTCTTCCAGATCACGTCACCATTTCTCAAATGCCTGTGACATGCCCAGCAATTTCACACGTGTCGTCTTGGTTAACCTCCCTGCTCCCCTCAGAAATCTCCACAGCCAGGGCATTGTCAGCCCCATTCAGCCATGGGGAGCAAGCTCTAGCAGGCTGAGAACTCACCCTGGGTCCTGGATGTCCCCCCAGTGGGCAGCAAGGTCCCACATTCCCCACTTTCTCACCCCACTGCTGCTGTGAGCCCCAGAACTTGGTCTGAGGGGACTTAGGCTCCTAGCAGACAGAGGCTGTCCTCAGGGTGAGGGACAGTTCTGTATGATCTGCACAGTGGCTTTTCCCAGCAGGTGAAAGTGCCCCCAAGGTGTCCCCATCACCACACAGCCTGAGGAGCAAGCAGGGGAGAGAAGCCCTCGTGCTCAGGCCTCTCTGCCTGTCTGAGCATCTACATGGTTGCCTTGGAAGGACTTCTGGGGAATGCTGGGGTGGTGGCGTACAGCCATGTGAAATGGGCAATAGGGACTTTTGCTGAAAAAAGGAATGAATGAATGAATGTGCAGGCTGAGAAACAGTTGGATAGACACCTGAATGAAGGCTGAAAAGTCAAAGAGCGCAAGCCACCCGAGAGAGATGGGGCCTGCTTCTAACTGCACCTGTGACCGTGAGGCCTCACATCATCCCTAGCCCATGCGTCCCCTTCAGTCCTGGCCAACTCCTCCAGCCTCTCCTCTTAAACTCCCTGCCCCAGTGTCACATCCCCTGTGCCCACTCCTCTCAAAGACACCTCCAGGCTGTTGTGCAGCCTCTGCTGTACTCAAAACCCCACCTCCTGCATCACCGCCCAGTGAAGCTCTGCCCAAGAGCCCCTAAGTACATTGCCATCAGTGTCCTCTGGCAGAGCAAGTCCCCAATGGAGTGGGAAGGACTGGGTCTCACTCACTGATGCCCTAGACCAGTCCACCTGACAGGTGGGACACACTCTCCTTGCTGATGCTGATTCGTCACACCGATTCTTCTCATTGTTTTTGTGTAGAGATTCACCTACTGCTGAGTACAGCAGGTCCCTGTTTCTGTCTCCAATCCTTCCTCCCTGAGCAGCAGTCCCCCACCGGGTCACTCAGGACGGGCAGCCGTCCCCGTGTACGGCCTCCTCCTGGGCATCTCACTACAGTTTCTCCTGGAGACCCTTCAGTCATGGTCAGAGCCACTTTTTTTATTTTGGCCTGTGGGGACTTAGGCTCTCAGCAGACAGGGGCTATCTGCACATGTCAAGGGAATGGTCTACAGTGCGAGCCCCGTGTCATGGTCGTGGAGGGAAGCAGCTGGAATCTCCCAGGACGCCACAGACGATTCTGATGTGCTAAGATGTGCCCAGCTGAGAACGCTAACCCTGACTGGAGAGGCCTGGGAAGGCAGGGGCCACCTTATTCATCCTTAGCACCTAAGACAGACCCTGTGCAGGATAGAAATGGCAGGTGAATGTGGCATGTGGATAGTAATTAAATACTTACTTGTGCTAGGCACCATGCAAAGCCCTCTACAAATGATTTCATTTAACTGTCATGATAAGACTCTTAGGAGGGCTGTAGAATCTCCATTTTACAAATAAGAAAATGAGATTCAGGGAGGGGAAGTGACTGTTCCAAGATAGCCTGAACAGGAAGGGAGCAGGGGGGACGACTGGACAGACTGGCATCCACTGGACAGGCAGGAGCTTGCCTCATCCTCGGTTGGTCCCTGGTCATCAGCCCCTTCACATGGAGCCCCGTAATGGGGTGGCGCAGAACAGCCCGGACGTCATTACAAAGTGAAGATCCTTTGTGCTGGAGTGAAATGATCCTTTAAAAAATGATCACCAGCTCCCCTTCATTACCTCCGGAGACCAAGTCCTTGCTGATTTTTTCCCATCTTTATCTCAAGTACATTTAAATGTCAATTAAATTTGAAATATCTACATTTGTCAGCATTTCATTTTGGGCCAGCGTGACATGCTGCTGATTTGTCCACGCGATGTGACACATGAAAAAAACTCGAGATGCAGATCTTCCTCATTAAAAAATAAGCTGGTGCGATCCTGGCACGGCGGAGAGCACGGAGCACGTCCCCACTTCCTGACGCCGTGTCTCTGACATGGTATTTAAAAAGGAACAGCCTCGCTTGTCACCACTGTCACACACGCACGCTAACCGGCGACACGTTAAACCAAACATTAGAAAGGGCTCGGGAAGTCATCTGCATGGGAACTCCGCGGAGATGAGCTGGGCAGAGGCGGGAGCAGCCGTGGGGGACGGTGGGTCTGAGCCATGATGGACGGCCAGCCTTTCTTTCTCACCAAGACTCCAGCAGCCCTCGCTGGGTAGCCAAGTTTGCCACGACCTGCCTTTTCACAGACAGCTCTTTGTGTGTAATAAAATCCAGGCAAGTGGTGGGTGGCAGACTGCAGGGTAGTAGCTGAATTGGGTTAATGAGGGAAAAGGTACTTTTTTTTTTTCATATTCTGCCTTAAGCTAATAAAAAATTTAAGCCTGGACGTTTTCGATGGTTCATCCTTTATCTCTGACAAATATCTGACTATTTGTTTCATGGTAGAACACGAGCAGCTGAATTTAAATAAGTTTTATTTTGAAATCTCATTTTTCATTAAAAGTAAAAGAGGAAACACCCTACCTTTTATTTCATTGTTTCAGATCCAGGAGACTGAAGAGGCAGAATCCTGTAGTGGTTTAGAGTCAGGCAAATTTAGATTTGGTTCCCATCTCTACCTTTAACTGCTGTGTGACCCTGGGCAAGTGACTCCCCCTCTCTGAGCCTCGGCTTCAGTGTCTACAAAGTGGAAATGGAATAAGGAATTCATGAGAAAGTGTATGGACAGTATTTCAGCCAAGGCTTGTAGGTACTGCTAGTACTTGTCATCACCACCACGTGGCCTGGACCTGTCAAAGCTCAGTTCCAACCACATTGCATGACAGACTTCTCACCTAAGTGCCTTGCCACTCTTGAGAGACAGGTGTATGTTCAGGAGATAACCTGGGCCTCTGTGAAAGCTGCTACCCGACCAGTCTAGCCAAACACGAGACATGGCTGGAGGAGGGAAAAGGTTCATAAGCTAGAAACCCCAGTCCCCAGTCCCCCTACAATCACATCAGCCTGGGAGGCCCAGGATTTTGACAACAACCTGAACTGCAGCAGCCTGATTTAATGAAGCCAAGGTCCAGTCCGACACAAAGACTCTTTGCTCTTATGTGAATCCAGAAATTCCTGGCAGGTTTAGTGGCATTCCGCTAATGTGCCAAGCTGTGATCTGTGCTTTCTGGTCAAAGCCGGAGGAGGGGCCTATGCATGGATGGGTGTGGGAAAGGCATTCAAGATGGATGTGAGAGCACTGGGGAGTCTCACTGTTTGACCCAAGCTGGGGCTCGTGTCCCCTGGTATATGTCCTAGTCCCTCTGACACAAAGTGAAGTTCCTGGGGATGGACAGCCTGGGCCAGGATCCCTGCTTGCCACTTCCTGGCTGGGTCACTTGGTCACTTCTTTCTTCTTCCTCTGTGATTCCCCAGGGCTTAGCTTTGCCTACATCTGCTCCCAGAGAGCAGGCAGAAAGGCTCTTGGTTGGTACACACATGGACAGACCCACTCATTCTCCACAAAATCAGTACCGTTGACACCTTCCTGTTAGGCTTTTGTGGGGGGAGGGGTAGAAATGACATGTGTAAGGCCTTGGCACAATGGCTGCTTGTGGGCATCATTTTAAACACTTTCCTGAGGCTTCTGCCTGCCCCTGTATTCCTGACACCTTCATGGTATTCTTTATGTCTTAGCATCTCCCCAGAGAGGGGACACTTTTAAATGGCAGCCACAGGCTGGGAAAAAGGAACCACGTGACGTGGCAGAGCTCCAGGAAGGTGGGTGGAAGTGGGAAACCCCCCCCATGCTGGCTTTCATTCATTCAATTGCTGATCACCTCCCAATACCACCACCACCACCCCCAGGTGGGAGAAACCAAATAAGCCCTTGGGCAGCTCAACTTAGAATAGAATTGCAAGAGGTTAAATGATATCTCTGAAGCACTGAGACACACAGCCAGAGAGAACTGTCTCCATCTGGGGAGAAAACTCCAGCTGGGAGCTCCTGGGGGCTTCCTGCAAGTGCCATTTGAGCTGCGTCTTCAAGACTGAAAAGCAGCCAGTGTACCAACCAAAAGAGGCAGGTGGAGTGTTAAGGGCCTCTGTGCTCAGAGATGAGTGTTACTCAGACACAGGCATGGCTGACATGCAGGGGGTGCCGGGAGGAGGCCATAGAGGTGAGCAGAGCCCACATGCAGCGCGGCATCTGCCCTGCTAGGAGCTCAGACTTGGCATGGCCACTCACAGCCCTGGCGCCACCCAGACAGCCCATCCCACAGACTCCCCAGAGAGGAGCATGACCCCGGGCTGCCCACCCTCCACCCCTCACCTCAGGATAGCAGTCCCGTGCTGGTGAGCAAGAGCAGGCCCCGCGGCTGTCAAACAGATCAGCCATTCTGCAACATCAGGCATTATTATTCCTAGCAGTTTACTCACCCGACTATTTACTCACCACACAATCAATTGCAGCAAAATTGTGATTCGGGATGGCAGAAGTGCAGGTTCTAAGCAGGAGAGTGACAAGGTTGGGTTTCTAATCCAAAACAGACTCTGGTAGCTGTGTGTGGAGAGGAGGGGTTCCTGATCTGCCTTGTTTGCTGTGGAAGTGGCAGGGGTGAGCAGCCTGGCCCCTAGCTGGTCAGGGCACATTCCCAAGGATCTTCCCTAGCTCATCTCTGCTAAGCCCTGAGAAAAATACCCCCCAGGCCAATGGCCTGCCTAGTCTAGAAAGGCTGAGGTGTGCTTGCCCCTACCAGCTGAGAAGGTAGCCTGAAAGCAGAGAGGAGCCAACTTCTGTGACCCGCCTCCTCCCAGGGCGTGACCCTCACTCAGCTAGTGGCTTCTCTTCTCCTGGTCAGCCTCCAGGGACAATGCCAGGAAATAAAAGTTCTGGTGTGAATGGGTAAGAAGTCAGCTCTGGGTACAACAGTAGGTTGTAGCAAAGCCCAGTCACGACCCACTCGCCCAATTGTGGGGGCAGCTATTGTCCCTCCTTTACCTTCTAGCTGTGATTCTCATGCCCTTTCCTGAAAGAAAACCTTAAAGGAATTCTGTCACATGAAGGAGACAGGAGACTGCTTTGGCTGTGGGGGTGAGGAGAGAGGGGAGCCCCACTCAGGCACCCAGTGTCTCCTACCCATCCCTCTCCCCAAAGTCACTATTGTCTCAGAGCGACCCCAGCCCATGAAGGGAGCAGGGGCATGTAGCATCCGCTCCCTGGCACAGGAGTCTGGATTTGAACCCAGGTCTGCCCAGGCCAGTCCTCTCTCCAGGGCCCTGGTCAGTATATAATTCATAGAAGCCTGGCGTGAAGTTTCTTTGGCCTGTGTATGTGTTTGTGTTTATGGAGGTAGAGCTCACAGGTGGCTGACAAGGGAGATGCATTTTTTATAACAATGAATATTTAATTTCCACATCACAGATGAAAAAGACTCTCTGAAGAGGCATCTGAGGGAAACTCCAGAGAGCAGCCACTAATCAGAAAAGGGCCTTCTCACGAGTGCCTTTCCTCATGGCTCACTTTTTCCTTTAACTTTGTTTTTATTTTTTCCCAATTTCTGAAGTAGATATGCTCATTGTAGAAAATGTATAAGACACAGAAATCACCCGTGATCCCACCAGCTATTACTGACGCTTAGCTTTTCCAGCTGTTTTTTTTTTTCTATGCATTTTTCCTTAAGGAGAGGAGAGAAAATGCAGTGTAATTACGCTTCTGCGTCTTGGTTCTTTATAAACATTATGTTTCATGGGAAGACACCATTCACCCTCTGTGTAGATTTCTCTTGCTGATAATTTAGGTTGTCTCATGTTTTAATATTATAAGCCTGAACATCTTTGGGCATAATTCTTCGCTACATTTAGAGTTATCCAAATGGAACAGGAATTACTTGGTCATGGATGACAGACCATGAGTTTAAGGCTCTTGACACACAGGACAAATCCAGTTTCTCTTCCGTCTGGGACCAGCTCCCTCACGTTGCGGCCCTCTGGCCTTTTCCCAGGAGCCCCCAGCTGGACCACCTGCATGTGGGGTTCTGAGGGCACCCCCTAACTGCCTTTTCTTTTCTCTTTTGTCTTCTCCTGCCCCAGCCTGGTAAAGCCTTTGAGACACTATGCGGTCTTCCTCTCCGAAGACTCTTCTGATGATGAATGCCAGCGGGAAGAGGGCCCAAGCTCTGGCTTCACCGAGAGCTTTTTCTTCTCTGCTCCCTTTGAATGGTCTCTCCTTCCTTCTTCCATTTCCCTGAGCTCAGCTTGGTGACTCTCCTGGGCCATGTGAGGGGGGAGGGGTGCTGCTTGCCCTTGCGTGGGGGAAGGGGTGTTTGGAGCTGCTGCCTGCTGGTGCCCCAGTGCCACCATGCTGGGTTGGATACCACCTCCATGTGCTTCCTCTCAGGGCATCATTCCGCCAGCTTTATGGAGGCTGTGCCAATGGAGTAGGGTGACAGGGTGAGATGGCAGCAGGGGTCCCTTTCCTTGTAAGGGGAAAATGGGCTTAATTATCAATGCAACTGGTGATCTGTAAGTCCTTGTTTATCTCAGCACATCTTGGAAAGCCATGGAGATGAGAAGTCAGATTTTAAGTTAAAAATACTTTACTAATGTAGAATGTGTATATTAATGCCAGCATACCCAAATGTTCTGATCTGCCTGACTTTTTACAGATAATTTTTATCATTATTATTTATAGCCTATGCCTCATACCAGTTACAAATAGCAATTTTATAAAAGAAAAAAATATTACACCACAATCCAGCCGCCCTCCAAAGTTAAGCCGTTGTAGTCCTCCTTCTTTTGCCAGCTCTTACCCCTCCACCCACAAGTTCTTCGGAGCTGGGATTGAGCAGAGCAACAGCTTTTGTCTGTTTTTATTTGTTAGCAAGGTTGTGTGTTTTTTCTGGGAACCTTAAGAGGAGGGAAACTGCCCTTTGCTGAACGCCCACAGTGCTCACAACAGCCTTCATGGAGTGATTGTTTCAGCATCTTACAGAAGAGGAAATGATTTTCCCTCCCTCCCTTCACAGCCCTGTCACGCCCTTCCTATTCCTAAACCCCCAGCAGAAGTCCTGTGTCAGGTCCCTGCCCTGGGTTCCTCTGGGGACTTTATAAATCCCAGACTGCGCTGCCTCCTACTACTTCCCCCACAGATGGTCCTGACCCTTTCTGATGACCAGGTCACCTCCAACCTCGGCAAGTCAATCCCCTCCTGATGTCCTCACTTAGAAAGTGGTAGGCTAAGTCAGCCTTGCCCAAGTGTCACGTGCCACCATTTGTGTGCCTTGAATCTTTCTCTTTAGACTCGTTCTTTAGACAGAGTCTCACTTTGTTGCCCAGGCTGAAGTGCAATGGTGCAATCATAACTCACTGAACCTCAAACTTCCAGGCTCACACAATCTTGCCTCCTCCGCCTCCCAAATAGCTAGGACTATAGGCACATGCCACCATGCCCAGCTAATTTTTAATTTTTTTTATAGAGACAGGATCTCATCGTGTTGCCCAGGCTAGTCTTGAACTCCTGTTTTTAAATAATTCTCCCACTTTGGCCTCCCAAAGTGCTGGGATTACAGGCATGAGCCACTGCACCTGGCCAGACTTTTTCTTTTAAATGTTTTAAAAATTAGTAAACATTTTTCCAAGAGGAGAAGGCCTGACACAGGACTTCTGCTTGGGTAACACCCACCTACCCCTGAACACCCCAGAAGGTTGAGTCCAAGGCCCAGCCCCATCAGGTTCTTCTTGAATTAACTGATGTGTTAAGGCTCATTTTCCTAACTTAGCCCATCACCTCAGAGGCCAGTACAGGCATTTGTGTGTGTATTTAAAAAGTAGCTGGCCCATCCTAACTCAAAACAAAATGAGCTAAAAAGAACACTTTCATGAAGTTTAAGAATACTGACTAAATTTTCTTTATCCCACTCATTGTGTTCAAAGTTAAAGGGTCTCTAATCCCTACGTCAGAGTGAGTGAGGGACTTTTGAAGTCCCTCAAACTTAGCTTCCATTTCCATCTCTTCCGGGTGCTTTGAGTTAACTTCTCCGAGCTTCTATCTCTCATCTGTAAAATGGGGGTGTAAGTCCTACTTCACAGGCTGCTTGCATTGTTTCCGGGAGAAGGTGCCATCAGGAGTCCCTGGGCCTAGTGTGAGTCTATCCCTGCCCGAGTTCCTTCAGCGGGACTTCGGTGCGGGCCTGCTCCTGACCAGCAGGTGGCGTCCCCCTCCCCTTCCCCACCTCCCCCGCCCCCAACTTTACCCTGCAGTCTCCGCCTGACCCACGGCCACCCCCAGCCCCGCTTCAGTGGCCGCAAGGTGCAATTCCGCAGCGGCTCCACTAGAGGTCAGAGTTTACCCAGGCACTGCCTCTGCCTAACATACCCAGTGGTGCCCTGGGGGAAGGAAGGCGCGCTGAAGCCTTGGTTACCTACGCTTCGGCCAGCTGCAAGGTTTTGATGAACGAATGTACAGGAAGCTGCCACGGAGCCCAAATGCTGGCCACACTCACTGGTGGGTTGTTGATGCTGTAACCAGCCTCTGCGTGTCTGCTGTGTACCAGGGACTACATTTGCTCATGTAATCACCGCCACTGCCTGAGCAGCTCAGGCTCAGAGAGGTTAAGTAACAAGAGATGGCACAACCAGAGCTGGCACCCTGGGCACTGCCCTCTGGGAGTAGCTCAGTTCCCTGTGAGCTGTTCACAGGACCCAGCTCTGCAGGCTGTTTGTCAGCACCCGATAGAGGAGCCAGAGCACATCTGCCTGCCTGCCACCCTCTTCTGTCCCCTACACTTTAGCTGAATGGCTTGCAACCCCTTTAGCCAGTTTTATAAAATGACCTGTGGTTTGTAGGCAACTTGCACCCTTGCTGCCACCTCGACATCTGCCCTCATGGGTACCCAGGACACTCTCCTGTCCTGAAGGCTCCTGGGCACACTCTGAGGGACTGGGCATTGTCAGTGGCCAGAGAGTCCACATTCTTCCATGAAGGCCCTGGGTGGGAGAATTGAGCCTGTTCTGTCTCCTCCCAGGCCACAGCCCTACCGGACACTCAAAGAATCAGACAGTGCGGAAGGTGATGAGGCAGAGAGTCCAGAGCAGCGAGCACGGAAGCCCTTGGGCCCTGCCCCAGCTCCACCTGACAGGGCCGCCAGCATTGACCTTCTGGAAGACGTCTTCAGCAACCTGGACATGGAGCCCCCTCTGCAGCCACTAGGCCAGGCCAAAAGCCTGGAGGACCTTCGGGCTCCCAAAGAACTGAGAGAGCCTCCAGGAACCTTTGACTATCAGGTATGGTGTGGCAAGGAGGGTCTGCTGGGGATGGGTGCTTTGCACACCTGAGGTAGGTCACCATGTGATGGCATAAGAGACCAAAGGGGAAACCGTGACTCTTCCAAGGACCTCAGACAATGCTTGGGGTCAATCTGACTGCCAACCCCACCCAGCAACCTAGTGATGATCACTAGAAAAGATGCTGGAGCCTGGTGGAAAGGTGTCCCCCACGTTCCCCTATGCAGCAGTCAGAGGGGGGCCAGTGTTCCAGGCTGCTCAGCCCGGGGCCTGCAGGATTGATAGAACTAGGATTGTTCCTATCTCCACCAAGGCTCCTGAGAAGAGCTTTTAGATCAAAATTCCACATTCTGGATTATTCCTGTGTGATTACTGATATCCACTGTGAGTCCCAATCTACCATATCCCCTCTGCACCTCAGTTCCCTCACTTGCAAGTAGAAGCTGCCGACTTTGCAGTCATGGGGTACCATTGTAGGATTCACAAAGCTCTCACCATTCTAGTAATTCATGAGTACCCCCTGCTTAGGCCAAGAGAAGGGGAATGACTTGCCCGGGTCATGAGCATGTAAGTGGCAGAGCCTGGTCCCCCTACTTTGTCCCTAGCCAGCCTGGCTTCCCCCAGGCCCTGGGCATCACCTAACCTCTGGGCTTTTTTTTTCTTTTCTTTTCTTTTCTTTTCTTTTCTTTTTTTTTTTTTTTTTTGTAGTTTTGGCTGGGATCAGGCTCAAACCCACCACCCCCAGTATACAGGGCGGTTGCCCTAATCCTTGAGCCACAGGCACCACCCTAACCTCTGGGCTTACTAGTGATAGAAGGTGCCACTCACTCTGAAAAGTAAATGGGGCCTGAGGGAGATAGAGTCACTCTTCTAAAACTACTTGGCAACCACTGGTATAAAAAGACAAAAGCTTTGTCTCGAATCCCTTTGTGCCACACAGTGAGAAAACCCTGGTCTTGGAGTCCAGACAGACCTGAGTTCTCTGCTGGTAACCTGGGAGTCCCCAACTCCTCTACTTCCTGGGAGTTAATTGGCCACATGCCTAGGAGCACATGCCTGGCATTTAAGAGGGTCATAGAAATGGGCACACTCTTTCTTCTTGACCATCCCAGGTCAGCCTGTGGTCACTGTTTCCCTCGTTCCCTCCCAACAGAGGCTGGACTTGGGTGGGAGCGAGAGGAGCCGTGGGATGATGATGGCCTTGAAGCTTACCCACCCGTACAACAAGCTGTGGAGCCTGGGCCAGGATGACATGGCCATTCCCAGCAAGCCCCCCGCTGCCTCCCCTGAGAAGCCCTTGGTCCTGCTCGGGAACTCCACCACCCTGCCCCGAAGGCCCCAGCACCGAGACAGGATCCAGAACCCTGGTGACAAGGAGGAGGCACCCACTCCCACTCTGGGCAGCATCACCATTCCCCGGCCCCAGGGCCGAAAAACCCCAGAACTGGGCATCGTGCCTCCCCCACCCACTGTTCGCCCAGCCAAGCTCCAGGCTGCCGGCCCTACATTCGGTGACTTCTCAGAGCGTCTGCAGACAGATCAGGAAAGGCGAGCCACTGTGAGCCCAGCCCTGTTCCCAGGGCTCCTCCCCAGTGTTGCTCCCCAGGGCTCCACTGAACTGCTTCAGCCACTCAGCCCAGCCCCAGCAGCTACAGGCACAAGCAGTGACGCCCTGCTTGCTCTCCTTGACCCACTTAGCACAGCCTGGCCAGGCAGCACCCTGCCACCATGCCCTGCTGCCCGAAATGTAGCCACCCCATTTACCCCCCAATACAGCTTCCCTCCTGCAGGGACCCCTGCCCCATTCCCACAGCATCCACTCAACCCCTTTGTCCCATCCATGCCAACAGCCCCGCCTGCCCTGCCCCTGATTTCCACAACAGCCGGGCCTTTTGGGGCCCCTCCTGCTTCCCTGGGGCCAGCTTTTGCACCTGGCCTCCTGCTGTCTGGTGCTGGCTTCTGTGCCCCTCACAGGTCTCAGCCCAACCTGTCGGCCCTCTCCATGCCCAACCTTTTTGGCCAGATGCCCATGGGTGCCCACAACAGTCCCCTACAGCCGCTGGGGCCCCCAGCAGTTGCGCCTTCAAGGATCCGAACATTGCCCCTGGCCCGCTCAAGTGCCAGGGCCGCTGAGGCCAAGCAGGGGCTGGCCCTGAGGCCGGGAGACCCCCCTCTCTTGCCTCCCAGACCCCCCCAGGGCCTGGAGCCAGCACTGCGGCCCTCTACTCCTCAACAGGCCAGAGACCCTTTTGAGGATTTGCTACAGAAAACCAAGCAAGACGTGAGCCCAAGCCCGGCCCCAGCCCTGGCCCCAGGCTCTGTGGAGCAGCTCAGGAAGCAATGGGAGACCTTCGAGTGAGCTGGGCCCTGAGGGTGGGTGAGCGAAGAACCAAGCGTGTCCTGTCCACAGCTGTGGCCTTGAGGTCCCCTGCTGCTCGGTCTGCCCAGGTTCTGTTGGTGGGTAGGGTGGGACCCCTCTCTGCCACCACCACCCCCATGCCCCTGGTCTCCACACAACTGCCCATCTCTGAGGGAATGGTTCCAGTTCGGGCCTCAGAATCGACCCAGCTCCTGAGTACCCGTCCGGCCCGGCACGGCCCCTCCTCAGCACCCTGACTGGGTTTTGCACTAATGAGGTCAGCTGGGCCAATGATTGCCCAGAC
Source organism: Galagoides demidoff (assembly GCA_963574575.1). Lineage (NCBI taxonomy): Eukaryota > Metazoa > Chordata > Mammalia > Primates > Galagidae > Galagoides > Galagoides demidoff. The sequence goes on from CAUYQV010076732.1 coordinate 72,341, forward strand.
CGTGTCCTACCCACCTTCCCCCAGAAACATCCTACAAGACTCTCCTGTCCCTCCTGCAGCCCAGCCCTGCATACCCCACCTGGACAGGCACAGGCGTCAGTTTAACTCTCAAGTGTGAGCTCGTCTGCACGAGACACAGGTGATTTGGGGGTTTGAAGTCAGGGCTCCTCTCAGGTGGAGGATTTACCAGGCGTGGCATTTCTGAACCCTCTCTAGCAATATGCACATGCATTCTTTCCTGAGTCTTCACCCCAACCCCAAACTTCAGTTGTTTCTGGCCTAGTAGGATCTGGGCTCCCTTTTCATAGCCAAACCCAGCCCCAGCTACCCTGCATGGGGCTGGGGCACCAGCAACTCAGATTTATAGAAGAAAAATAGAAAGCCACAAATCTGAGCGTGTTAGGAGGAATCCTCAGCCTTCATCCAACTTTCTGTGACTCTGATACCTCCAGTTCTCCTTGACTTTCCTGTCACTGTCAAAACCAGCCCATTGTCACTTGGGGCTTCATGGGGAGAGCTGAGAAGCAATGACTCAGATTTCGACTCAAAGGCTAAGTAAGCTTAATGCCACATTCTGATGTGGGAGTCTCAGCTGCCCAGGGTCCCTGGGTGGGAATAGGACGATGGCCCTGAGCCCCTTCTTCAGGGTTCCAGTGGGCTTTCACCCTGGAGGCAGGAAGAGCTCCAGAACCCTGTCCCTCCCCACCTGTCTCAAGCTTCTGGCTAGCACAGAAATTCCTGAGGCCAACGTCACCAAAGTTAGATTGAAATGTTTTGTTATTGTTTCTTTTATCTTTCTTTTTCTTTTTACCTTATTGATTTGATGAATCTTGAAATTGATTCATTTCCATAAACCAATTTAAAGTATGGCCCAACCATTTAAGAAAACAACCATCTGAGACATCCAGGAAATTGTGAGCATTTTGACCTGATTTCTCATTTCCTATTTGTGAATGGTCAGACACACAGTCTACCTAGGGATGTCTGATAGCGCTAAGGGGGTCCCTGGAGGTCCCTGTCAGCCCAGGAAGCCCCCTCTGTGTCTGAGAGGCTTCTGTGCGTGTTCATTAAGGCCTGATGGCCAGCCCGGCACAGAGCTCTTCCCGGGCCAACAGTGACCCATATGGGCAGGTCTCCTCTTACCACCTAGTGAGTGTTCTCTGGCTGCTGGGGGAGCCGTGTCACGCCAGTGGGCACCTCCCAGGCACTTTGTGTTTCAGCACAGATTCCAGTTCTACCCCTGAACAGACCCCTGGGCCTGTGTGGGGCAGGTCAGAAGATAAGAAAAGAGGCGCTGGGCAGCCCCTGGGCAGGAGACCTCATGGTCTCCCTGGCTGTGCTGGGCTGGTGGCGAGGGCTCCGTGTCCACGTGAGCACCGCTGTCTCTTCACTTACTGGATTGAACTTGCAAACCCAAGGATGAACTTTGTGTGTGCATTCAATAAAATCTTCTTAGGGAAAAACCTGGCGTCTGTGTCCTTGAAGGAGCTGTGTGGAGAGCAGAGGCTCCATGTGGGCTCTCGCATCTTCACTTCCCTTCTGCAGAGGTGGGGGCCAGGTGCGGGGTGCCTGTGCCCAGCCAGGGCCTGACCCACTCACCCTTTCCCTTCATAAGCAGGGCACAGGGCTGGCCTGGTGACAGGCCTGGACAGCCTTGCTGGGACCATATAGCAGTCTGTAGGCCACCAAAGGTGTTGAGGGCACCCAGGTTCTGGGAAAGAACAAGTTCAAGGGGATACCTGGCAAGTCACCTACACAGATCTCTCATTAGCAAGAGCAAAGCCTTGGAATGTGCTCTCTGCTGGATGTTTGTGCTTGAAGGGGCAATCTGGACCACTGGAAATATGACCTGGCTGTATTTCCCTTCCCAGGGCTCACCCTGAAAATGATAGGCACCCAGAACCCACAGGAGCAAGGAGAGAGCAGAATGACATGGGGCTCCCCCCAGAAGAGCAGCCAGCTTTGTCTATATGTTAGGGGTTCCACATAAACTGTCTGTCTGAGGCATCTGCAACTGACATAGGTTTGCCAAATTCCTGATTTCAACAAATTAAAGTAGGAGCTGGCTGTGACTAAATAGAGGGTACCAGATGACGCTTTCTCCCCAGTTTCCTAGAGGTAGTGGAGAAAGTTGTGAGAAAGGTGGGCCCACATCCAAAGGATAAGGCCCAAGCAAGCCCGCAGCCCAGAGTTCAGGGCCCTCTATCCCAGCCTCTGCCAAATCCCTGTCCCCTCCCCTGCCTAAATCCCCCCCATTGTTACATGGCTCCACCTTGCAGTGGACGCCTGTGCCTCCTCAGAGCTGGCTGAAATGACAAGGAAAACTTAACAGCCAACTAAATGCAAAAGGGACCAGGCACAGTGGCTCACACCTATAATCCTAACACTCTGGGAGAGGTTGAGGTGGAAAGATCTCTGAGGTTAGGAGTTGGAGATCAGCCTGACCAAGAGTGTCTACTAAAAATAGAAAAATTAGCCAGGCATGGTGACAGGCACCTGTTGTCTCAGCTACTGGGGAGACCAAGGCAGGAGGACAGTTTGAGCCCAAGAGTCTGAAATTGCTGTGAGCTAGGGTGAGGCCAGGGTACTGTACCCTGGGCAAGACTCTGTGTCAAGAAAAAAAGGTACGAAAGGACTTCCTGGCCTTGGCATCTGGAACCCTCAGAACAGGAGTTGCTGGCCTAGGAAACGGATAAAAGAGCAAACCCCCAAATCAGGTGAAAGGGACCCCCATGAAGCTCACAGGAGCCAGGCCCTCAGGCAAGTGCCTCTCTGAGCTCAAAGGTCACAGTAATGGGCATCACCAGGGAAGGGACTGCAAGCAGCAAATTCCCCAAGTCAGCCCTTGCAGGACCAGTCCCACACAGAGGCAGTGCCAAACAACTCAGGGGCTTCCTCGAGTCCCCTCGCTGAATCCTCCCAACAGCCACACACAGTGGCCACTGGTCTGCAAGTCAAGGTGTGACTTTGCCACCACTCGGGAGGCTCAGAGCTGGAGAACCAGAAGGTGGGCAAGTGAACTGGGGACTTGGAGTGGGTAGGACTGCCCCTTCATCCTTAACCCCCTCTGCTCTGGGCTTCCTGCTGAACCCCAGGAAGGCCACTACCCTCCTTTTCCTCAACTCTGGCCAGTGGAGAGGAGACTTCCAGACACCTAAAAGGACACCCAGACAGTCGTTCACACCGGGGCAGGAGTTTACAACTTCCAGAGTTCTTTCCCCATCATCCCCCTCTCTGATCCTCACAACAGCCCTGTGAGGTAGGCGGGGGGTGCAGTCCCCATTCAACAAAGGACTGGCAGCAAGATGGGAAGCTCAGGGTAGCCTGTCCCATGCTCCCACTCGCCAGCTCCACACAGGCATGGGGTGGGCTGGGTCTGTGGCTCCCGAGACATCTACCTGAAGAAGGATTTGTTCTGGGAGCCCAGAGCCCCCACATGGCCTACACTAAGGGCCTCCCTAGACTTCTAGCTGTCTCCAAGGGCAGGGGCAATCCCTGGAGGTAGGAGAAGATGTGGGAGCTGTGGCCTTGGTGCTTGGGCAAGCCCTGGCTCCCCCCCCCACTCCAGTGTTATAAAAATCATCTTCACAGTGCAGCCACCTCCTCCCCAGGCTCACCTGCACCCACTACACAGTCACACACAACACACAAAGCAAAAGAAACAGATGAGTCCATAAGCCCCATCAGACCACAGACACGTCCCAGACACACGCTCACACACTCATGGACACACCGTGAGCACCCACATGTGCCCTCCCATGCCCATGCTGAGGCAAAACCTTGGGTCGGATGGAGATGTCCACACCCTCACCAGGTCCCTCTATTTCCCTGAGTTGCTCTCCCTTTTCCTCAATCCACGATAGGGTAGAGGCAGGGGGTACCAGCCAAGGGGACACCTCCCCAGCAGTGTCCCAGGCCCCACAAGCAGCCTCCTTGGGTCTCCAGGTAGAAGTCACTCAGGACTTCCTGGGTGCTGGCACTGGCAGCCAGGCTGGCCTAGATGAGTCTCTCCTCGGGTGGCACTTTGAGGACGCTGTCCATCTCTAGCCGGGCCCCAGCCACCTCTTGCTGGCTCGGGCTATAGGTGCCTTCAGACTGACGGCGCTTTCTGGCTGCCAAGATTCCTGAGAGGAGGCCCAGGAGGAGGAGAAGGAGGCAGGCACAGGCTGCAGGCACCACCACCTCCAGCAGTGGGAACGGCAGTGGCATGGGCGTGCCCTTCTGCAAGAGACACACAATGAGGCCTGAGACCACAGAGAAGGGGATTCCCAGGCCCCTTGGAGAGGAAAAAGTGGGTTACAAAGACCTGCTCAGTGAAAAATCAGAGCTGGGAGCAGGCTTCCTAGGGAAGTAGCAAGAAATAGCCCCAGGGGTGTGAAAACGGGTGCAAGGAAGCCACCTGTCACAGCCCAGCAAAGGGAGTCCTGTACAACACGGTCCTGCCTCAAAGGATGGAAGGCAGACACTGACAGAACCCCCAGGGTGAGTTGCGCACCCTGCATCTGAGGACGCTGAGCAGGAGCAGGGCAGCCAAGCCCAGCTTATGGGAAGGTCCGAATCCACCAGGGCCTGCCTTCCTGAGGGGCCACTGAGCTGGCCCCTGGGAGACTCAGACCAGGCCTTGGGGGACCCAGCAAAGCTCCTCCTCATCTCCAGTTGCAAACTCCCAGGATACCCCATCAAAGAGTCTACACACCTGGAATTCTTAAGTCTCCGAATCACAGGATTCCAGAGCCACAGGGTCTCAGCCTTACTGGCCCTCCCTCTGCACCTTGAAGTATTTCTCAAGCCCGCTGTGACCTGGGGCCCCAGTCCTGGGGAAGTGGTCCCAAAGCAATGGAGGTGAGCTCGTCACCACCCTGAGAGGGCCCTTGCCAGCCTCCACCCTGGGTGCTTCTGTAAAGCCATTTCCTCCCCCTGCCCTGGGAGGAGGGTAGGGAGTGGGGAGCCAGAGGCTGTAAAAGGTCAGCTTGAAAGGAAACATTCCCCAGAAGCAGAGGGATTTGAGGTTTATGACCCGGACTGCCAGAAGCCTGTGGAGACGAAGAATAGTCCTAGACTTCCCTTCCTGAGTTCCCTCCTGCCAGCACCACCCCTCTATAGGGGCGGGGGTAGGTCGCAGCTCCAGTGTTTCCTGCCCCCTCTGTCCAGCCCCTCCTCGGCTGAGCCTCCCTGAGGTCAGGGCCCACCTTCTGGTGGCCAAGCCCACCCTAGCTCAGAAAGCAGGGCTGCCTGGGTCTTCTGATTCCAGGACCCCAGCTCAGAAAGCCCCGGAGACTATAGGCTCTTGGATTCACCAACCTAGTCCTAGAAGGCCAAGATCCTGTGGGCCCTGAATCCTGATCCAAGATGGGCCCTGGGAGAGCCCACTTGTCCCCACTGCCTGTCCCCAGGACACTGTGTGGAAGCCCCTGACCTGTGCCTGGCCAGGAGCCTTGTGCCCAAAGCCATCCCTAAAATGAAAATACCTCCTGTGTGGAGAATGAGGAAGGGATCTGAGTCTCCTTTCCCTGCCACTCCCACCCATGATAGGAATAGTCCAGGATAAAGCTCCACAGGGTCCATCTGCTGCCACTCCCAACATCATCCCACCAAAGTTGCAAACCGGCCTCTATCAGGCCCCCAGCCCCCCTTCAGCACTGCTCACCGCCACTTCGCAGAACTGGCCGGAGAATCTGGCACTGCAGATACACTCAGACACCCCGGCAGCTGCCCGGCAGGTGCCTCCGTTCAAACATGGATTGGCTTCACAGGGCAGAGAAGGGATCCGACACCTGGTGAGGGAAGGGTTTGAGAAAGCTACTCTCCTCACGGCCCCCTCCTACTCCCCAACAAGCATCAGACCTTACCCAGCCACTATCCGTGCACCCTGTTGCCTGTGTGGGCCCTGCCAGGTAACCAAAGCTGCATGTGATCTGCACCACCGCCACCCTCTTCTCCCAGCTTTGGTGAGTGAGAATAACTCTCCCTCGGTGACAAGAGAGTGTGAAGGCAGGTGACCAGACTCCACCACCTCGAGGCCCAAATCTGTGCTTTTGTGGTTTCCCCAGGGGGTCCTGACACAGGTGGGCTGAGGATCTGGCTCAGAGAAGCACCACCAGGTGACCACTGCACACAGCAGGGGTCTGCATGACATAGATGGTCTTGGAAATCCAGGAGGAAAAGCCTCAAGTGACAATGGTGGGTGTCCAGCACCATGACGCCAGCAAGGGACAAGGAAGTAAACAAGGAGCCGTTGTCCGTGACCAGCTGGAGGGGCAGATCTCCACCCTCACTAGACCACCTCAGAGAGCCCCTGGCCCCAGACCCACCTCTGGCCAGCAAAGCCCTCTTGGCAGCTACAGTTGGCACCCCGGGGCCCACCCTGACAGGGGCAGGTGAGGTTCAGGCTACATTCCTCGGGTGGAGCAGGCAACCTGGGGGAAAGAGAGGCTGCAGCGGGCAGCATGTCTGCGGCTGTCTGCCCCCACCCCTGCCTGCAGGCCACCCAAGCCTGTGTTCTCATCTGTGGGATTCAGGGCCCAGCTCCTGCAAACCTTGAAACCAGTCATGGGAGCCAGGTCTGAGGTGCCAAGGCAGGGACACAGGGCTGTCACTCAGAACCTCCACCCCGAAAGAGTACAAACTGAGGACCTGGAGTGCTGGGAACGTTCCCTGAGTTTCCACTGCCTTTGAGAAGCCGACAAAGTGTAAGGACTCCCCGGGAACAAAGACATGCTCCTAAACACAGAATTTTGGCCTGACATTCCTTGAGGGGAGAGAGTACAGATTGGCAGCTTCCAGACACATGCGAAAAGTCGTCGGCTGCAGAGGGTGGGGAGCCCAAGCCAGATGGAAGGAGGGAGACCAACCACCTCCCTGTTTGGATGGGCCAGACCAGGGGGGATGAACAGCAAGGCCCGTGGCTCTGCTGGGAGGCCTCGAGCTAACAAGCTCTGGGCCCAGCTACCCCGGCTCCCATACAGGGTGTTTTCATCTGAAACCAAATGTAACCAGGCGGATTTTGATCGGGGTGTTATGGGTAGTTATCAAACTGAACTGCAGTCCCCATTTCACAGATACGAACATGGAAACGACTCACCCACAGAGGCAGCCAATCCGCAGCCAACTTCAGGACCCCTCTGCCCCACCCCCACCCCAGGGATCCTCCCTCCAGGGTCCTCTTGGTGCCCCCCCAACCCCTGCCAGCCAGAACCCCGGCGAGCCGTCGCACCTGCAGCGTGGGCCCACAAAGCCGGGTAGGCAGCGGCACTCAAAGCGACCGTCAGGGCGAACGTGACAGTGGCCGCGGGCGCAGGGTGCAGAGCGACACGGGTCGGCGCGAGCCTCACAGCGGTGGCCCTCCCAACCCGGCCCACAGGCACAGGCAAAAGCATCAAAGAGGTCGCGGCAGGTGCCACCGTGCAGGCAGGGCGAGGGCTCACACACGGGCCTGCTACTGCAGCCGAGGCGCACCGTCGACGACCCTGGCCAGGGCACAAAGTGCTCTCGGGGGCCCAGGGTCACGCCCGGCCGCAGCCGCCCCAGGGGCAGTGGGAGGCCACCGAGTGCCACGTGCCCTAGGCATCCAGTGAAGTTCTCGGCCAGCAGGATGCGGGCGGCACCCGGACTGTGCAAAAAGCCCAGGTCTCCGGCCAGGCCATGCAGCGCCACGGGTGTCGCCGAACTGTCCAACCACAACAGCCAGCGTGAAGAAGCAGCCGTCGGGCGTTCCATGGCCAGGCGCACGCGGTGCCAGGCACCGTCGGCTATGCGCGGCCCAGGCTCAGGCAGCACAGCACCAGGCAGGCCATGGCCCCGCACGCCAGCCACGAGGGAGCCGTTGCGCACTGCCAGCCACACGCCAGCGTCGGTGCCCGCTGTAGCGCGTAGTAGCCAGGCCTCAGGATCGCGCGTGCGGAAGGCCAGAGAGATACCGCTGAGCCGGTACCCTGACCGTACGCTGAATGCGGCAGGGGGCCCCTCACGGAATGTGGTTTCGGCTACACCTGTGGGGAGAGAGAACATCAAGGCATGGCCTATGGGAGACTTCAACGCCATCTTCCCCAGCCCCAGCAAATGGCTGGTACCATCAGCCACCCCATTCCAGGGGACCCTGGGTTAGGGCTACAGGCACCCACCTACATCTAATCTGGGAAACGGCAGCCACCACCACCCTCACACTTCCACCTCTCATGCTCTCTTCCTCCAGAGGACCAGTTCCTGGCCAGGGCCAGGGAGACCACCATGCCCTCACTACCTTCCACATCATCTGCCCCGCTCCCTCCTCCATGAAGCTACCCATGTCATCACTGAGGTTACTCCTCCTTACAGCCAGTCATCTCTTTTAAATGCGTACCTGATCGTGTCCCCCCTCCTGCATAAAACCCTCCTTTGGCCCCCTGCTACCCTTGGGATAAAGACGGAGCTTCCTGGACTGGCTTTCAAAGCCCTACCAACTTCTCCACCCCATTTCCTGGGGCATCCCTTCCCACACTTGCCTTTCCACTATTTCAGACCTCAGGGGCTTTGCCACATGCTATTCTCCCTCTCAGAAATGTTCTTCCCAGTGGACCCACCCTTGAAAATCTAGCGCATGCTCGCCTCCTCCAAAAACTCTGTCTCTCAGGAGGCAGCAGCCCCACCACATCGGGCTGGAGCTGCTGGCATTCCTGATCCACTGTCCAGTATCTCATGAGAGAGACCCAAGCAGTTCTCTCTCTCTGCTGCTGCTGCTACCTTTGGCTTGGGGGGCACCCTGAGCTCTGCCTCCTTTCTGCTCCAAAAGCCTCCAGCCCCCAACCTCACTGGAGGCAGCCTCAGAAGGGCCCAGCCCAGGGCTGGCTGTCAGCAGGATGGGACCCAACCAGCTCGGGTGTCCAGCACCTAGCACGTGGGCGGCCAGGGTTACACACTCACAGACAAAGCCATCAGGGACCTCCTCACAGGTGGACGGTGGGAGACAGGGCTGGCCAGGGCACCACAGCTGCTGGGCACATGTGGGCCCTGTGAAGTTGGCTGGGCAGGTGCAGTGGAAATCATTCCAGGTGACAAGGCAAGTCCCACCGTTGAAACAGGGGTCAGGCTTTGGGAGAGTCAGGGCAGGAGATGGGTCAGGGTACGGTTAACATCACCCCACCGTAACCATCACTGCGGTGGCTCTTCACTGAGCATCTACTACAGATTACTCCTCACCAACAGGTAGAGAGGAAGTCACCATCACCCCCATTTTATGGATAAGGAAACTGAGCCTCAGAGAGGTGAAACCACTGGCCTGAATCACCCAGTCAGCAAAGGGAGGAACCAGAGGAACCAGGTTATTCCAATTCTAGGGCTGGTGGAATTTTATTCATGATCACATGGGTGACCCTATCTCCCAAGGAGCTCCTACAGAAAGTCTCAGGCACCCGTCTGAGTCAGGATGTCTATCTCAGACCAGGACAGGGTAAGGAAGGCACAAGGACCATCGCAGGGTAAGAGCAGCTGGGCAAACAGGAGGCAAATGCAAGTCCTGCTATGCCACTCTCCAGCAGTGGGACTTGGACAGGTCACTTTGCCTTAGCCTCAGTGTCCTTATCATTAAAGGACATGCTAAACCTCAGTGATGCAGGATAGATCGACCTGTGAAAAGGACCCACTCCTAGACACTTACAGTGCACGTGTCCTCAGAGATGCAGCCCCTGGTGAGGTTCTGGAACTGCGTGCCGCCAAGCTCGCTGGGCTGGCTTGAGTTCTCCAGTGGCCTCAGAGGAAAGAAGGGGAAATGGTGGCCATTGAGTTGCAGGTCCTGGAGGCAGCCTCGGAAGGGCCCACCCCAGGGCTGGCTGTCAGCAGGGAGGAGCCTTCCACCCACGTGCACCTGCGGCCCCAGGTCCTGCAGCTGGTCAGGCCCAAAGGTGAGCATCACCAGGCGGCGGAGCCCATCATCCCAGCGCCCAGGAAGCACCACAGTAGGACTGCCCAACGCCTCCGCCCGGATCTGACCGTCACTCAGGAATACTGTCAGGCCAGCTGCTGAGTCGTTGGCAAATTGGAGCAGAAGGCCAGCAGGCTCCCGGGTGCGGAGGAAGAAGGACACAGTGAGGTTGGGGGCTGGAGGCTCTTGGAGCAGAAAGGAGGCAGAGCTCAGGGTGCCCCCCAAGCCAAAGGTAGCAGCAGGAATCTCTGCAGGGACAGATGGTGCTGGGCATGAGGCCTGCAGGCTGGAGCCCAGACTTTAGGTGCTGCCTTCCCACTTTGCTCATTCTCACCATCAGCGCACGTGGGCCCCCTATGTGGCCTGGGGCAGTCACAACGGAAGTGAGTCCACAAGTCTACACAGGCCCCTCCATGGGCACAAGGCAGAGGCTGGCACTGTTCCCGGCGCTCGCAGCCCACGAGGACATTCTCACTGAGATCCTCAGGCAGCAGGAGGTGTCCATCCACATGCACGTCTTGGAGGCATCCCGCAAATGCTGCGCCACCAAGCTGGGCAGAGAAGTGCCCAACAGGGGCCACCAAAGGTGCAGGAGCCAGAGCCACAGGACCAGAGGCCACACAGAGCTGGGCAGGGCAGGCCTCATGCCAGAGCCGTAGCTCCAGGGTCCCAGGACGAAGCTCCACCTCCACCTGGTGCCACTGGCCATCATTTAGGGGCAGGTCTGGCAGTCTCAGGACAAGCGCAGTGGTGCCATGGCTCCAGAGTGTGGCCTGAAGTATAGCCCCTACCAGTGCCAGCTCTAAGCTATCCTGGGTGCCAGCGCGAGTGGCCAAAGCCCCAGTGGGCAGCGTAGTGCGAAACCTCAGTGCCAGACCGATGGGGCCACCAGCTGGCACAGATGCCCGCACAGGGCTCCCTGCCACCACAGAGAAGGTAGTATTCTGGCCACACAAAGGTCCATGGGTACCAGGTGGGCAAAGGCAGATATAACTGTGGACTCCAGATTCGAAGACAGGGATGCAGGTGGCAGCCAGAGGACAGGTGTGGCCCTGGCAGCCAATGAGCTGCACAGAACAATTGGGCCCACCCCAGGCCTCTGGGCACCGGCAGATGTAGCCTGCCACAGCATCATTGCAGGTTCCGCCATGGAGGCAAGGATCCGAGAGGCATTCGTCCACATCTTCCTGACAGGTCAGGCCTTCAAGAGAGAGCAGGCCAAGCCTCAGTAGCACCCAGGGCAAGAACCACAGTCTAGACCCAGAACTTACATGCCTGTGTGGTAGGGACCTCAGTACCTATCAACCAAATCAGTTCCCAAAGGATTTCTCAGAATCACCTGAAGTACCCAGGTCAGAAGGGTACCCCTTCCCTTCTCATGTCTGATGAATGGCCTTATGGATTCAATCTCCTAAATACTCTCCAATCCCCTCTTTTCTCCCACCCCACACATCCTGCCTTGCCATCTCTTTGGGCCACAATCCAGGATCCTCCAGCTCACCTCCCTTCAGAAGGTCCATCTCTACCAGCAACCAGGAATCTATCTGTAAAACATCACCTGGCCACATTCCTCTGCTGCTTAAGGTCCAATCACATACTCTGGCATTCAAGATCCTCTCATAGGCTGGGTCCTAACAGGCCCTGAAGCCTCAACCCTGATTTCTGCAAACCCTCAACTGCCCATTCCCCCAGGCATTTCCTGGAAAGTCCTACCCCTGGGGCTCTGCTCATACTATTCATCTGCTTAGAATGCCTCATTCTCTCTTGCCTTTCAAACACCTACTCATCCTGCAAAACCCAAACTCAAAAAGCCCAGAGGCTTTCCCTGACTTCTAACTCCAAATGACTATATCACTCTCCACTCCCAGGCACAAGCTCCCCAAAACATGAACAGTATCTGTGTACTCAGCTGGCATCTCCTTCAGGGGCTTGAATACATTCTTGGTGCCCTGCAAAGGGCCTCAATGGCTTTTGTGAACAGAGTAATTAAATGGAATGTGTGTGTGGGGGGGATACACCTGCAACACTCCAAGTGGCCCCCAGGCTCTAACCCCTCAGTCCCTATGCCCTAGGGCTCCCACAAAGAGGCCACCTCATCCTCCTTCCAGAAGCTCCCTCCATGTCCTATGACCCCAGCTTGGGTCAAGAGGCCATAGCCCAACTCCAGCTCATCTAGGGTCTCCTCTGCAAAACAAACCAAAGCAAGCCCTACCCCTGTGTCCCCGCAGGAAGAACCCAGGCCCAGAAAAGCCACCAGGATGTGAAGCCTGGTCCCAGTCAGCCCACAAACACTCCAGCTCCCCAAGAACCTCCAGCCACAAGCCCCAACCTTCCCCTGCACAAGGCCCCAGTCCTTCGTACCTGCCAGGAGCCACAGTCCCTCCAGGAAGGCCCAGAGAGCCTGCAGCCCCATCTCATTCTTCCCAGACAGGCTGAGAGTGGGGGACAGGCACCAAGGCTTGGGGCAGAGCTGCCCACCTGGCCCAACTGCCTCCTTCAGAGCTGGCTCAGGAATGCCAGGCACTGCTACCCCCACACTCAGCATGGCCCACAGGGAGGATGGGCAAGGAGCCTGGCCCCATAGCCAGGTCCTCCTCCCTGGCCCTGACCTCAGAGATCTGCCCTCCCTATCACCCCTCAGCTGAGCTCAACCAGGAGAGAGGAGCCAGGTTCCTGCTGACATGGGGCAACCTGGGAGATGACACACCTTCTCTAAGCCTCCATTGTCTCACCTGTAAGATAGGGTTTTAAACCCCTATTTCATAAGAGCTGTGGCAAGGAAGAAAACACACAGAGCTCATGCTTTGCAGAGGCCAGGCTTATGCAGTGGGGCTACTGTGTGCCAGGTGCCCACAAGGCCACCACTCTTGGGGCAGGACTCAAGGAACCTCGGCCCATGGGGCCAGGCTTGCGGGCACACCAAGGATGTTGGCAAACCGGGACACTGAGCCCCAGGACCCTCAGGTGAGTGAGGGTAGGAGACATGGTGGTGAACACCACCTCCTTCCCAGGCAGAGGAGTCTGTGCCCAGGAGTCAGCCAGGGAAAGGAGGCAGTGTGCCCGAGCAGGAATGCGGGCAGCACGGGGGAGGTGTCACAGGAATTCCAGAGGGAGCAGGGACACTTGGTGAGTGTGTGTAGTCTCTGTGGTTCACTAGTATCCTGTCTCAGCATCTGCATGTTCCCAAGGCACCCCCAACTCCTGCCCACCAGGCCCTAGCTCCCTAAACCTCACGCTTATCCTTTCCTCCTCTGTCCTCCACTGCCTCCATCCTCCCCACAGACCCCCAGCCCAGGCCCAGCCCCTTGATGTCAGGTGTCTAGAGTCCTCTCTGTCCTCACTCTACACAGCCTTAGCCTGCCATGACCCCAGCTGCCAGCATTATATGCCTGACCTCCAGTCTCTGGCTCCAGCCTAGGCCCCTTTCCTGGGCCTCAGCCCTCGGAGCCCCAGTTTCTCCCCAGCCCTGCCCCATGGACACCACAGAGACACTTCAACTCAGTGTGTACAAGACGGAACTCACGGTCCTCCACTCAGTGTCACCCAGGGCAGAAACTCAGCATCTCCCTGACACCTCCCACTCACATGTGAGGAGTACAGGGTGTTCCTCCCAAGTATTTCTGAAAATTCATCAGTCCCCTCTTATCCCACATCCAAAGCAATTCCCTGCTCAGTCACCCTCAGCTGTCACTTGGGGCACCACAACCTGCCTTCTCCCTAATCTCCTTGTCCTTACCAATCCACACATCAGACTCAAGGAACCTTCTCACCCCAGGCCCAATAGTCCCCCTCATTTGCCCTGTCCTGGTGCCCACCCCACCCAGATACCTGCATAGCCATCCCAGCAGTGACACTGGAAGCCACCGGGCAGGTCCTGGCAGTGGCCTCTGTTAAGGCATGGTTGTGAGGCACACTCATCCACGTCCACACTGCAATCGTCCCCTGTACGTGTAAGAGGCCCAGCTGTGGCTTTCACCTCCACCTGCACTCTCAGAGCCAGATTAGAGCTGGAAAGATCCATTTTATAGCTAGGGAGACTGAGGCCCAGAGACAGGCGCTGACTCAGGCAGGGCCAAGCCTTGAGCCCACCAGGGATCCCTCCCAGTGCACCTGGACACTGGTTACCACTTGCTCAGCAGGAGGCTCACCCTCAAAGCCAGGAGGGCAGTGGCACAGGAAGCCAGCCGCATGGTGGAAGCTGAAGGCTCCGGGGAAGGTGGCGTGGACTCCCCCATAGAGGGCAGGGTTGGAGCGCTGCAGGCACTGGCCCCCGTGCTGGCAGGGGCCTGCCGCACACTCGTCTATGTCCACCTCACATCGATCGCCGCTATAGCCTGAGGGTGCACATACCGGTAGTCAGGTCACATAGGGGTTGCCAGGCAGCATCTTTCTGCTATCACCAGGCCAGCCCAGGGCCAAGCAGGGGTGACAGCTGGCAATATAGTCATCAACGGTGAGGAAGGGACGCACTCAGGGATTGGGAATGACAGTCGCAGCCTTGGGCAGCAGCAGGTTACTATTATTACCAGCATTACTGAGCCCTTCGCAGGTGCCAGGCCCTGTGCCAAGTGCTTCATGGGCATCACACCTTCGCTCTCCTCACAGCACCCTAGGAGCAGGCGCTGTTATCAGCCCTATTTTGCAGATCAGGAAACTGAGGCTCCTACAGGTTGCAGGCAGATGGACACCACACACGCGCACACACACACCCCTGCCTAGCTGCCCGGGGATGTGCAAGCACACGCACACACCTGGCCAGCAGAGGCAGCTGAAGCTCCCGAGGCCTTCGAGGCAGGTCGCGTTGTGCGCGCAGGGCGCCGAGGCGCACTCCAGCACCTCCTGTTCGCAGCGTTCGCCCTCGTAGCCCGTGTCCGCGCAGTCGCACTGGAACCTGGGGTGGGCGCGCGACCGGGCTGAGCGTGCGCCCGCCCGCCTGGCATTCCACCCCTGCCTCAAGCACCCGGCTCCCGGCAGCTCGCTCACCCGTTGACCAGATCGTGGCACGTGCCCCCGTGTGTACACGGCTGGCTCTGGCACTCGTCGAGGTCCAGCTGGCAGCGGGCACCCTCGTAGCCCGGCGCGCACTTGCAGCTGTAGGAGCCCACGCGGTCCTGGCACGTGCCCCCGTGCAGGCAGGGCGCAGAGGCGCACTCGTCTACCTCGGCCTCGCAGGTCACACCTAGCAGGGCCAGGGACACAAAGACCGCAAGATGGACACCAGAAGAGGGTGAAGAAAGCCGAGTCGGGCGGGCCCCAAACGGCTCCAGTGTGTGAAAGTGCAAGGTGAGAGCCTCTGTCTAGTCTGAAGATTTGAGACTCGTGGGTTCATTAGTTCAGAGCAGGTGTTTCTTGCACCACCACAGTGGGTGGGCAGAAACAAGACAGACATCCCCGCCCTTGTGGAATTCACAGCAGCCTACTCCAGGAGATGGGGGTTTGGTTAATGACTGCATAAACGAAGAGAGTTTTTTAAATTGCTAACTCAACAAGGGGAAGAACTGGATCCTTTGGAAGGAAGAGCTGGGATCTTGACTGGTCAGGGAAGTCCTCTTGGAAGAGGCTTTTGAAGGACTGGGATAGGGGACTGTGGCAAGCAGTTAGATTTCAAAGACTATGGCAGTGGCCAAGTCCTGCCTGGGGCAGGGTTTCTTGGAGGGTCAAGGAGCAGCCTGGACCTGGCTACCCCTGGCACAAAGGGGACAGGGTCATGGGGGCCAGGAACCAGACTCTGGGCTCATCCTGAAAGTTTTGAGCAGGTGAGTGATGTGATCCTACTTATATTTTAGAAATCCCTCAGGGAAGAGGAATATTGCAAAAACTGTGAGTGGGAGATGCTGGAGTGGGGAAGCAGCCTCTGCTGGGTTTCCTGCACTGGCTTGGTTTTTTTGGGTTTTTTTGAGACAGTCTCTTATATTGCCCTCTGTAGAGTGCTGTGATGTCACAGCTCACAGCAACCTCAAACTCTTGAGCTTAAGCAATTCTCTTGCCTTCGCCTCAACACCTGGCTATTTTGAGGGAGCAGTTGTCATTGTTGTTTTGCAGGCCCGGCTGGGCTCAAACCCACCAGCTTTGGTGTATGTGGCTGGCGCCCCACTCACTGAGCTACGGGTTCCAAGCCACTGCCTTGGTTTTAAAACCGAGGAGTCCCAAGTCCGGGAACCCTCATAGTCCTGCTCAAACCAAGAAGGTTGGGTGGCCTTCCCAGGGTGGGGTGGAGATGAAGCAAGTTAGAGAGTCTCAGGGTTTGGAGATGTACTGCCCAAGGTCATCCTGGAACTCACATGTCATAGGAGACTCCAAAGGGTCCTGCCCCTGTCCGTGCCCCCTAAGCAGGTTTGGTCCTAGGGGGCCCAGCTGACCCCAGCTGGAATCCTCCCCCTTCCTGACACAGTGAGCACAAAACATGGCCCCACCTTCCTCTCACCCCAGCCCACTCCCACCCTTTGTGCCAGGGGGAGCCAGGGCCAGGCTGCAGGAATCCCAACCTCCCCCGACAGGCTGGGAATGGGAGGAGGAGAGAAATGAGTCACAGCAGACACTGCCCCCACTCACATTCACAGCTCACCCAAAAGAGTTACCCGAAGCGTCTGAGCACACACAGCCTTCCAGCACTCAGATGCACATGTTTCTCATGGAGGCATTTAGAGAGTGCAAACACCCCTGCACATACTGGAGGACACAGGCCTTTTAGTGATGTAGAACTAAACTTCAGACTAAGAGACACACAGACAGACATGACCCACACTCGCTCATACACAACTAATACATCCTGACACAATAAGAAAGGTGCATGGAACCCATTTCCAAAATCCATTTTCATTCTCTTCACTGTATGCCCCCCTGGGAACACAGCCCCCGGCCAGTCTGTACCCCTTGGTCAGAATAGAGGTGTCTGAATTCGGGATTGAAGCAAAATCCAGAGTGCGTACACAGCAGCCTGCAGGCCTGAGGCTCCTGCCTCAGAGTGTGGTTGGGACTGGGACAGGCCATATTCTGGAGGAGGGAACTAACTGGCACTCAGCTCCAGTGACTTCTGAGCACCTGTGTGTATGTTATCCTGCTGCAAACAGCAGGGATCCCTGGGGGCACATCTACATTACAATTTGAACAAGACCATGAATGTCTCTGTGCTGGAACTTTGGGGGCTACTCAGAGGGGTGAGGGTCCACATTACATCCCAAACCACACCAAGTGTGCTTATAATCCAGAACCATCAGGTGACACAGGCACTGTCTACCTGACAGCTTGACACAGGTCTGGAATGAGTAAATGCTAGAAAGACTGTCTGGGGTACCTCATTAAAGCCACGCCAGGCATGTCTGCACTGCCAGACAAGCCTGAGGGGAGTCTCCACCCACAGAGCCAAACAGCTCTGTAGAAGGGGCTGAAATCACGTTTGTGGAGTAGGCACTAAGCCAGTGCCGCACATACACACACTCTCGTCCACAGCTGCCAGGTTAGCCCAAGAAGCGTCAATTCTGCCGGAAGACCAAGAGTGCACATACCCATGAGCTGCCAGGATACCTGGGGGCATTTCAATACCAAAGTCAAAGCTGAATCCAACACGCGTACTCTGAGCTGCTAATGGGGTTGACATTACAGACCTCCTCCCAGGGTAACACGGGCCATTACCTGCATAGCCGAGGGGGCAGAGGCACTCATAGCGATCGGCCAGGTTGTGGCAGGTGGCCCCATGGTGGCAGGGCCGGGATGCACACTCATTGATGTCCAGCTCGCAGTGTGGGCCCTGGAAACCGGGCACACAGTAGCAGCGGAAGCCACTGGGACCCGAACCCTGCGGCACACACAGGGCACCATGGTAGCATGGCTGGCTGTCACAGCCCTGTGGCTCCACAGGCCCACAGGTGTAGCCACCGCTGTCAGTAGCCTGGCACTGGGTTCCTGGAGCACAGGGGTCTGAGGCACACGAACTCAGGGACTCTGGAGGCTCTGTCCCTGCAGAAAGAAGAAACTGGCTGAACAGGGTAGGCAGGAGCCACCAAGATGCTCTCCTCCCCATAGTCTCCGCCGGAGCCCTGAGCCTGGAAGGAACATGGGTCTGTTTATGCGCAGGATGGACAGAGGGCCTGGGGGTCTGCAAGCCGGGCCCCCAAAAACTGCACATGTCTACACTGGAAGCTGGGACTGGTTTTAGGAGCAGAGCACAACAGAGAAATAGGACCAGGGGTGTCCTCCTCTGGACAGGAGTCACAGGCAGGCCCTGTGAGTGCCCCCAACAGCCTCACCACATCCCTGCAGCACCCCTCTGAGGCGGGGACAGTCATGCCCACAGCCAAGAGACCACATGAAGCTTCAAGGAAAGTGGAGACTCTTGTGGAGGTCATACAGAGTTGGTACTGGCTAGGACAGGCTTCAAGGTGGGTCAGGGTTGGTACAGCCCCACTTGGGGAGGGATCTCCCCTTCTGCAAGCCTCATGCCTCAAAGGAGGCCCAGGACAGGGAGAGGGGAAGCCTGAAGGAGGGGAAGGGGAGACTCAATCACTCCTCCTGCTGGGGGTCTGGTAACTCCATCCCTGCATGAAACTGGAGATGGGCCCCCGACCTCAGAGCTCAACCCCAGGAGGACTGATGGCCGACTTCAAAGCTTCAACCCCTCTCATTCCCACCACCGTTCTGCCTCCCCCGCTGCTGGCCTGGGAACTTCTAGAGGATCCCTGACCCTCATTTCATCCCCCATAAGTCAAGGACAGCCTGGCTGAGGCCACATGGTACAGGGCAGGTTTTGAGGCCTGCTCACTCAACACCTGCCTGGGCCACTGAGGTGCTGCCACCACTCCCCCCAACTTGCTGGTTAGAGGGTGACTGAGGGTTTTGGAAGCCTATCCCAGACCACCAGAATGCCTAGGCCAGAACTCCGGTTTTGACATGAAATAGCCCTGGGTTCAAACTCAGCTCAGAAAATTGCTACCTGTGAGACACTGGGCAAGTCATTTTCCCAGCTGGGATGATAATAGCACATCTTTACAGAATGAAGGATGTAAAGCCCCAAGTCCACAGGGACTGTTCACTGCTGGGGACTCAGTAAGGGATGGAGGAGGGGAACCCGGAGGGGAAGGCACACGGCCCCTCCTGCTTCCCTCTGCCCCATCCTGCACCTGGAGCTCTGAGGGGCGCTCTCCCCCACCCAAGTTGTCATCCAGACACTAACCAGGCCCTAGAGCAACTCAGGTCCTACACCTTCCCCTCCCCCACTCTGGCAGAGACCCCCAGATAAGGCTGGCAGCCTCTCAGGCGTCATCCACATTCCACCAGGCAGGCTGTCCACTGGCTTGACCCCACCCCTTGAGCTCCCTCAGGGAAAGAGCACAGGTCTGGGGCATCAGGCAGACCTGGGCCATATCCTGGGTGCAAACAGCACTCACCTCGTGAGGGCATTGTGAGCAGCCACAGGGGCAGATGTGTGTGAAGCCCTGGTACCCAGTGAGCCCTCAGTGAGAGGCTGTGCACCCAGCATACCTGGAGGACAGCAATCATAGCACCCTTTGTGAAGGGCTTTGCCACCAGGCCCCTCATCTGGGTGGCAAATGGGACCCACACCCAATCTGGATTTGCACCCCCGGGTCATAGCCCTCCATTTCAGAACAGTGGGGACTAGCTGGGGATGTGGCATCTGGGGAAAATGCCCCGGGGAGAGAGTACATCCTAGTCGGCCCACCTTGGAGGTCTTCCCAGGGCTGTGGAAGCAGCAGATGGGCTGTTACTCTAAATGACAGAGTCCAACCCCACACAAGGAAGGAGTTTCACCAGTTGGAGTCAGCCAGGGAGGGAGGGAGCTGCTCATCCTGGGAGGCATGCAACAATGCCAAGGGTCTGCCTGCGTGGGACAACCATGTTTCTTGTGGAATTTGATTAATGTTTATATTCACCTCATGAGGTGGATGGTGCTATTACTCCTTTTTACAGTCGAAGGAGGTGAGGTTCAGAGATGAGGCAGCCCCCCAGTCCCATGGCCCATGAGCAGCTGGAATCCAAACCCAGGGCTCACCACTCCAGAGCCTGCACTCCAGGGTTTCCAGAATCACTGGGCCGGTATTAAGAATACAGATTCCTTGGCCAGAAGCAGTTGCACACACCTATAATCCTAGCACTCTGGGAGGCCAAGGTGGGTGGATTACCTGAGCTCAGGAGTTCGAGACCAGACTGAGCAAGAGCAAGACCTCATCTCTACTGAAAATGGGAAAACACTAGCCATGTTTGGCAGTCACCTGTCTCAGCTTCTCAGGAGGCTGAGCCTAAAAGTTTGAGGTTGCTGTGAGCTGTGATGCCACAGTACTCTAGTACTCTACTCAAGGCAACAGAGAGAGACTCTGTCTCAAAACAAAAAGATTCCTGAGGTCCACTCCAGACCTTGAATGCAGAACCACCGGGCCTGGGAATCTGCATTGCAGCACCTCCCTGGGCATTCCTTTACTCCTTGAGGTGTGGGAACTGCTGACCTCAGGTTGTCTCTATCTTCTAGGAGTGACCCCAAGTGCAGGGCTAGCCCAGGGCAGAGGGGGGAGAAGCAAGGAGGGGTGGGGTGTGGAGGGCAGTGGGGAGAGGACAGGCTGTGCCCAGCCAGGCTGGAGGGTGGGGCCTGTTGCCAGGGCAACGAGGGGCCTGTGCTTATCTTTACAAATCCCTCCTGACCTCTCAGACTGCCTGGGCTGACCTGGCAGGGGAGGGATTAACAGATATCCACCCCACCCCTTCAACCTGCTACCCTGCCATGGGGAGGGCAGGCAGACAGCAGCCGTTTAATGAGTGTATACTGTGCACTCAGGGCTGTGCAATCATTGTTATGTTGTTATATTTGATTCAAACTAGAAAAGGTGAGTGCTGTGAAAAAAAAATTTCTATTTTTCCAACTCTAAGACATCAATAAGCTTGCCCAGGTTGAAACAAAGAATCAGATTGTCTCTCCATTTCTGGGAAGTCCATATCTCCAAATCCCTGTGAAATTTCCACTTTGCAAACCCTAAGTTGCCACCCACGTGTTGTCATTTTAGTAGGTTCCAGCTGCTGCACCCAGGCACCAGAAAGGTTCCACGGTCTGTCCAGAACCCAGCTGAGAGCAGTCCCACTGAGCTTCCGGGGTCACAGGTGCTCAGTAACTCCTCCTTTATGGGCACTTATAACAGGTCTAATTTTAACTGCCCATCGAGGAGAAGTGTGTTATGGAGGTGGATTTGAGGAAGATTCCTGTCTTGATAAGGCAAGAGAAAGGATATTTCTAAGAAGTGACCTAAGATCTCGGAGCTTCTAGCATAGGGGGAAAAAACTGCTCATCTACTATCACTGGGCCACAAGGGAATGGCTGAATAACGGAAAAGGACACCACAGTAGAGGTTTACAAACACCAACTCAGACACATCAGGAAAGGGCGAAAATGCCCTTTTGGCAGGAAAGTTTAGAATACCTTTTTTCAAAAGTGTTTACCCAAGATTAGAAGGCATAATATTGATAAGAGTAATTGCAACAGGGTGGCGCCTATAGCTCAGTGAGTAGGGCGTCGGCCCCATATACCGAGGGTGGCAGGTTCAAACCCGGCCCCAGCCAAACTGCAACAACAACAAAAATAGCTGGGTGGTGTGGTGGGCGCCTGTGGTCCCAGTTACTCAGGAGGCTGAGGCAAGAGATTCGCCTAAGCCCAAGAACTGGAGGTTGCTGCGAGCTGTGATGCCACAGCACTCTACCGAGAGCAACAAAGTAAAAAAAAAAAAAAAAACAGAAATTGCAACAATAGCTGTCGCAGATTGAGTGCCCGCCCTGTGCCTGGCACTGGCATATCCCAGTGTTTCCAAATTCTGACCTCTTGAGCACAGCAACCAGGAAGTACCTGGCCAAGGGGCAGACAGAGCAAGTGAAGTTTTGGACCTGCCACCTGAACAGACCACTTTTAACTATTTTTCTATTAACTATCAATGGGCTTCCATCTAAAATTTCATGTGAAATTAGCAGTTGCATGCCAAAAGCTAAGTTGGAGAACCTCTGTGTTATTTCATGGAATTCTTTTTTTTTCTTTTGAGACAGACTTTGTTGCCCTTGGTAGAGTGCAGTGACATCATAGCTCACAGCAACCTCAAAGGCTTGGGCTTAAAGCCATTCTCTTGCCTCAGTCTCCCTGGTAGCTGGGACTACAGGTGCCCTCCACAATGCCTGGCTGCTTTTTAGAGACGGGGTCTTGCTTTAGCTCAGGTTGGTCTCGAACTCCTGAGCTCAGGCGATCCACCCAGGTGAGCCTCCCAGAGTGCTGGGATTGTAGGCATGAACTACCATGCCCAGTCTATTTCATGGAATTCTTACACCAGTCCTCAGAGTGAGCCAGGCTGTCCCCGTTTTACAGAGGCACAGAGAAGAGACATGACTTTATGTGGACTGTGAAATCCCAGCCCTGCAGTGCACTAGCTCCGTGTCTCTGGGCAAGTTACCAACCCTCTCTGGGCCTTGTTGACCTCTCTAACCTGGGGATATCAGAACTGACCATAAAAAGTGACCTTATTCATCAGTAAATGTTTACTTGAGACCAACACCAACTATCCCAACGATCCTGAAGTTGGGGCAAATGTGTGTGGCTTCCTGCTTGATCCCCACTTCTGTCCTACAGGCCCCCTACCCCCTTCTGGTAGGGGGAGGGGCCAGATTTGGGGACTAAACTCACTATCCCTTTGTCTGCTGGGCTCCCTGGGTGTTCAGGGAAGAGAGGGGGTGGATATGAGCCCAACGTGCCCCATTGTACTCCAAGATGCTTGGTGCTCACCATGGCAACCAGCTGGCCTTTGTGGCAAATTGGGCCCAGGATGGAGGGGCCCAGCTCAGGGCCTGGCAGGGGTGAGCAGTAGAGCCAGGGGCCTAGACCCTTCAGAAACCTTCACCCCCTCTGGGATGGAAATTGGTTTTCAAGTGATTCAATGCCCAGCCCCTCCCCTCCTGGCAGGCCGGCCTTAGACACTGTTGTCCAGAAATGGTCATGCCCACAGTGCCCCCCCCCTCAGCTGTGGGTGGGAATCTCCAGCCATGGGGAGAGGCTGCAGGGGAAAGGCTGCCCCGGGAACCCCAGGGGTGTATGTCACAGAGTACTCCCCCTTCTGCAGCATCGACCCATGTCGCGCCCCCTCTGCCTCAAGGTTCCCATGAATGTACATTTGAATGTGAAAGCACACATGTCGATATAAGCATATTGGTGTGTGCACAGCTGTGTGTGCACGCACATGCCGTGTATGTGTACATGTCTGAGTATACGCGCATGTGCCAGTGGGTCTACGAGTGCCTGTGGACACCTGTTCACGTGGTGGTGTGTGCCCCTGTACATGCCACACGGTGTGCAGTGGGTGGGTGTATGCATATGTGTGTGCATTGCTGGGTAGAGGACAGAAAGATCCACAGACCAGGATTTCACCCCCTTTGTGTGCAGAGAGTAGCCCCTAGCTCCTCTCTTGAGCCTGTATTGCTTAGGGAGAGGCCAGCTCACAGTCCCCATGCCTCCCTGAGCTGTGGTTTCCTTCACCATAAAATGGGGTCCTCATCCTCCCTGGATCGAAGGACTAGGAAATGAAAGTCTCGTGAGCATAAGACCCATGAGAGGCCCCAGGAAAGCTCCAGGGAGGGGATTGGAGAGGTATTGACCCCCCAATCACCCTACAGTCTTTGGAGCTCTGAGGTTGGCGCTCCCCCAGTCACAGGGGAGCCAGGCCCTCCCTGGCTCCCATCTCCTGCCAGTGTGGGTGGGGATAGGGACTTCCCAGGCTTGGCCCGTAGCTATAGTGACCAAGACCAAGCATCCATAGACTCCCCAGCAGGAATTCCAGGCTCCCCCAGTTTGTTTGAATCCACATGGACAAAAGCAAAGATATCTTGGTGAACGTGGATCTAGCCTCAGAAAGCCCTTTCCTCCTGGTCTGGGAATGCCAGGGAGGGGGCATCAGGGGACACACACGTGTTCTCAAATCCCCAGCACCACCACCCCCAGAGCAGGCAGGACTACCCCACAAATGGAGGGGTGCAGGCAGATGCCAAGCTCCCCTGGATCTCTCCCCTCTACTCCACTAGGCTGGGGTCTACAGCCCCCACCCCTGCCTCCTGTGGAGAGCAAACACCCACTTGAACTCCTGGGCAGCGTGTACCCTTACAACTCATGCTGGGACACAACTATCACACCCAAACACCTCAGACACAGCTCACAGCTCACCCTGGACAGCTCACCCACCTGACATCTTTTACACGCCCATTATCTTGCACCCCATGACCCCATAGCAGAACAGACTTTGGGGGATGCTCATGCCACCTGCAACTCCCCAAACTCAGCCCCTCACACCCTAGAACTCCCCTCACCAGGACACACAGCATTTCCCAAGATGCACACCCCAACCCTCACCTGAATCAGCTCCCCAAACCACACAGCCTGGGCCTCACCACCACCCACCAAGCCCCCAATACACAACAGCGACAGTCCCAGAGCACAGTCACCTGCTCAGAGCCCCACAGAATCACAGTGGCCCACAGCCATGCACCCTCTGTGCCTCATGGTCCAGCCTGGCACCCATGCGACTGGCCCACCCTCAGCCTAGCAGCCAAGGCCTCGGCTCTCTGCTTTGGGGGGTGGATCTTCCCCTGGGTCCTCCCAAGGCTTGGGTCCCAACTCACCAGCTAGGAGGGCAAGGGCTGGAGTTCCGAGCAGCAGCAGCAGGACAGGGGCTGGGGCTCTAGGGGCCCAGGTCCCAGGCCTGGCCAGCGCCATGGCAGCCTGCTCTGCTTACTGCTGTGGGAACAGGCGGGCGGCCTGGCTGGCTCCACACCCCCCTCGTCCCTCCAACCAGCACTAATGCCATGGACAGAGGCCCAGCCCTCCCTCTCCTCCCCTCCCCTTCCCACCGCCTCCTCTCACCAGGCCTCCCAGGCTGCTTCACCTCAGGCTTGAGGGAGGGTCTGACCCGCCAGGCTCTCCAGACATCAGCCCCAGTAGCCAGGCCTCAAGGCGCCCACCACTCTCTCCCCCACCCCTCCCCCAACCTCAGCCTCGTTGAAGAAATCTGCCCTGAGGCAGTTAGGGATTCACTTCTCCCAGGTGAGGCCAGCTGCTCCCAGCCTTCAGCTCTCCCCACCCTCGGGTCTCCCTACCCCCTCATCTCTCCAGCCCAGGCCTGCACGTCCAGCAGACATCCCCGCCCCTCCACAGCCCCTGTCTCTGTTGTCCAGGTCTCTGCCTGCACCCCCAGCCTGCTGCTTCCCAGGGCTCCCCACCTTCTCCAAAGCACCCCCATTCAACCTCAACCCCCCTGGACAGCTCCCACCATTGTCCTTAGGATAGGATTTAGGCCCCTCAGCCCTGTACTGCATGGCCCCCAATTCCCCTTACCAAACACCAGCCTTCTCCATCTCTGTTTGACTTTGATCTTTGCCTCTGCTGTTTGTAACCCCATAAACCTCACAGCAATCAGCAGCTCTCAGCAGGCTCTCTCCCACTCTTGCCTAGAAGTTCCTCTTGTTGTCTAGCCTTATCGTTTCCTGCTGCACTCGGTGTTTGCTTGTTCCAGGTTGGCCTCTGGGCTGAGGGGGAGAATGTTTGGAGAGGAGCTCCTCAGGCAGACCTGGACCCAGGAATCCAGGTCATCTCAAAGACACTATAATGTAAAACAACAGTCCATTCTTCTACTGCCCTCAGCTCCAGTAGAGGGTGAATCCTCTCGCCGAAGGGACTTTCCTGAGATGAGCCACTGACCCCGCCAGTGCATCCCCATTTGTCCCAATTCAGTAACCATGAACTCAGCCTACGCAGGCCTGGCCTCTGGCATGTGTCTCTGACACCAAAGGGCACAGTCTGAGAAACAGCCGCAGCCAGCAAGGGAGCGCCAAGCTAAGGGGATGGGAGGGAGACCCTGGAGATGCAGGAGAGGGAGCTGTGGGCACCTGGTCCTTCCTCACAGGGGACGGGCTGACAGCCCTGGGTCCCAAGGTGCTGAGAGAGGGAACCAAAGCCCTGAGCGGACAGATTCCTTGTCCAAAATGTGCCCTCATTCCCACCCTCGAGTCTCGTTCTTTTTTTTTTTTTTTAATTAATTGATCTCTGTATACATTGATGCAAACATGGGGTACATTGTGCTGTTTCATATACAATTTGAAACACTTTCATCAAGCTGGTTAACATAAATTTCATGTCATTTGCTTAATCATTGTATCAACACATTTATATTCTAGTTCTAAAAAAGTTCACTTGTACCCTTGTTAGACAGATATATAGGTAATCTTTCCCATCACCCTCCCACCACCCATCCACCCTTCTCCCCTCCCCTTTCCCCATATTTTTGGGCTAGAATTAAGTTGTATCTTTTGCTTGAGAGCTATAGATAAGTTTCATAAAAGGGCTGTGTACATTGGATACTTTTTCTTCCATTCCTGAGACACTTTGCTAAGAAGCACATTTTCCAGTTCCATCCATGTAAACATGAAGGAGGTAAAGTCTCCGTTTTTCTTTAGGGCTGCATAGTATT